>JAQGAZ010000532.1:0-56630 GCA_034692225.1 Polydesmus complanatus | reverse complement strand
CGAATCAGCCCCAATCAGTCCGAATCAGCCCCAATCAGTCCGAATCAGCCCCAATCAGTCCGAATCAGCCCCAATCAATCCGAATCAGCCCCAATCAATCCGAATCAGCCCCAATCAATCCGAATCAGCCCCAATCAGTCCGAATCAGCCCCAATCAGTCCGAGTCAGCCCGGGTCAGCCCCAATCAGTCCGGGTCAGCCCCAATCAGTCCCACTCAGCACTACCTAGCACCATTCAACACTACCAGGGACCACTTAGCACCACTCAGCACCAATTAACACCAATTAGCACCACTCAGCACTACCAGGAACCACTTAGCACCAATTAACACCAATTAGCACCACTCAGCACTACCAGGAACCACTTAGCACCAATTAGCACCATTCAGCACCACCTAGCACCACTCAACTTCACCTAACACCATTCAGCACCACTCAGCACCACCTAGCACCACTCAACTTCACCTAACACCATTCAGCACCAATTATCACCACTCAGCACTACCTAGCACCACTCATCATTACTTAGCACCACTCATCATTACTTAGCACCACTCAGCACTACTTAGCACTCCTAGGGTGCCAAAACAAAAAAAAAAAAAAAAACCTGCGACCTTTAGGTTGTAAAAAAACGTGCAACCTATAGGTTGCCTAAAAAAAAAAGCGATCTATAGGGTGCCAAAAAAAAAAAATGCGACCTATAGGGTTGCAGCTACCAAATTATAATCAAATTTTTTTGAATTAGCGAACATTTCTTTAATATTGATTTTTACATTCAAGTGCGATGCAATGTTCTGTGCTGTTGAAACTATCGACTAATGTGTGACAAAGCAATAATATTATTAATGAATACTCAATGAGTTCGCAAATATTTTGCAACAATAATTACTGTATAATAATATGTAATATTATACATTTTCGAATATACCGGTACATTTTAATGTACTATTATTATTAGGTCATTAGAAAAATCATTAAGTTTATATTTAATTTACTTTACAATAATTGCTTAATATCTTATTTTACCACTACAAATGTCATCGTATACTTGCTGCGTTAACGGACAGTATTTTGAGCCGCTCAGATAGTAAAGCTTATGATTACCACATTTGGCTGGATTAAATCCATCGTTTTGCAATTCAAGTTTTTTCAATTTGAATGTCGCTAATTAAAATATTATTTAAATAGTTGGTAAGTGAATAAATGAAATTAATTTATAAACTTACCAGTCATAGGGAGAGAATCTGTGATGCGAATAAACATGGGTCTAGCATATGGAGGAAGTTCTTTGATCAGTCCGTCGTACAATTTGTCGATTTTGAGACTATTGTTTGGATCCAAAATAGCAGCCATGCCAGCTCGTCCCTCGCAATCTTTCAAAAGATTTTTTTAAATGTTTGCACAACAATGTAAAATTATATTTTAAAATACTAGGAACTTCAACGCCGTAAACAACTGAATCGTTTAAATTGATGTTGTTGCTAATAACAGCTTCGACTTCGGTTGTGGACACGTTTTCACCCTTCCAGCGAAAAGTGTCTCCGGTGCGGTCTTTGAAATATAAATAACCGAATCGATCCATCACCAATATATCACCTAAAATTATATTTTAATTTTAGCAGAAATTTTATTTTTGGATTTTCAAAAACACTGACCGGATGAGAAAGCTTGATCGCCCTTGTAGAAAACGTCTTTGAGGATCTTTTTCGAAGTAGCTTCCTTGTTGACGTAACCATCAAAATTTCTCTCCGGATTTCCTTTAATAATTTTTCCTACCAGTTCACCAGCTTCTCCTGCATAAATTATGTAATAAATAATTTTTAACCCGCGATAAATTTAAGTGGAGTATCACAAAATGAATATAATTAACCTGCTTTGCATTCGATGCACACACCATCTTCATCACGAATTGGCTCTCCAGTTTTGTCGTTTACTTTGATTAAGATGCAAGGATAAAAATGAGGAATACTTCTCGGAAGAAACCCTACTGCTCCAACTGTATTATCAGTGTTCACTAGTTTAAAATTGAATCAGTTAATGTTTATTAAAAAACGCAAAGTACAGTATAGTGTTAATTTCGAACCTATATTTGCGTTTCCTTCTGTTGAACCGTACAACTCCACAATTTTTGGGATATTAAATCTCTTAACAAAAGTTTCCCATATTTGAGGCCTTAAACCACTTCCAAACATAAGGCGAATGGTATGGGTTTTATCCTGAGGCTTTGGCGGCTGAGCTAATAAATATCTGCACGTTTCTCCCAAATATTCGGTAACCTTAAAATGTAAAAATATCCCAATTGTTACTTTTAAATAGGTTAATTACGAAGGTCTGATTTAATTTACCGTGCATTTATCTTTAATGCAATCGTTCCAGAATTGACTAGCGCTAAACTTTTTCTTGATTACCACTGGAATACCGTAGCAAAGAGCTTGTCCTACACCCATGATTCCTCCGGCTGAATGATAAACCGGCAGTGGCTCGTATATAATATCGTCTGATTTAAATCCCATCAAGTTGTGAGGACCAGAAGTCATAAAAAAATACCTAGAAAAATTAACCCACTTTTTTAAACTACCGGTAGCTGCTTATCAGTATAAAAGCATAATTATTTTATGTAAACCTTAAGTTTGTAATAACAGCCGCTTTGGGCAAACCCGTTGTACCGGATGTGTAAATATAAACCATACGATCTAAAATAAAAGTAATCATTTTTTTTTTAGTTTTCTCAAGAAATAATTCTCAAGTACCGTAGAATTATATACCTCCTGGTTTTACATTCACTTTTCGAGGTTTGGAATGTTTGGTTTCTTTTAGAATGGTTATCAGCGATTGTGCAAAAGAATATTTTCCATCCCCATCTTCGCCGTAATAATAGTACTTCATTCCGCTAGTAAATGTGTGTCTAATTTCTTCCACAGCTATAAAAAAAAAATTTTAAATAACATTTAATGTATTTCTCATTATTTATGGTTTTTATAATAAATTATGTACAGGGTTTACGTAATGTGTTTATCCAACTTTTGTCTATTATAAAAAAACTATTAATGACGGTTTACAAACTATTTATTGTATTTATTATATCTACAATTCTGTGTCAAATTTTAATAAGAAGAAAACAGTTTGAGAAGCAAATTAAAATTTTTAAATTGTTTTTACAACATTATCCTCAAATAACAATGTAACAAACAGGTTGCTGCAACCTCCATGGCCACTCCAATTGTTTGGAATACATCTCAATCACAGATTTGTGCACCCGTTTGTTGAACTGCTTTAATTCTACGGAACTGATGCAGTCGAGCATGCAGAACTTAACACATACCGTAGCGTACATAATTTGAAACATATTAGTTTCCCGGTTTAGTTAACCGGTAATTGCGATTTGATTAGAGGATGCAATTGTATAGACCAGCTGGTACGGACGATTGAAGAAAACTTACTACTGTAAGGTGGATTTTTTTTAAATTTTTTATCCACTTTATCAAAAATTAAAACTCATACCAAAATTAATTTAGAGGTTCTCTGTAAAATGCACAAATTTGAAATTTTTACCCTTGTTAGATTTTTTGTTTTACAACGGGCCGAAGTTAAGTAAACACATTTCGTGCACCCTGTATTGTAACAAGGTCTCGCTTTATAATAAATTCATTTTTACGATGTTTTTTCAACAAAAAAAAAAAAAAAAAACTGGAAAGATTACCGTCTCCTAAATTGGATCCAAAAATGATGGCTTTGGAGTTCGCCGAGTTGACCGTGTGAGAGAAAGATTTCATCCTCAAATTGAAATTGATGAGAGCTGAAACTGCACCTATTTTAGCCAAACCCAACCAAATACAAACGAAATCAGGAATCGATTCCATAAATAAAGCTACGACGTCTCCGTGCACAAAACCGGCCTCTTGAAATATATTGGCTATTTTATTAGAAAACTCATCTACCTGCCAAAAAATAAATAAATAATTTAATTAACATTAAAATAAATAATTGCAAACCTCTTTGTATGTCCATTTTTTGCCATCAGCAATGAAACAAGTCCTATACGGGTGTTTCTCCACCAATTGGCTGAACATACCAGGGATACTTCCATTGTTTTTGCAAAAGCGGTAGACATCGAATCGAAATCGGATGAAAACCTTCAGCGCACTTTTTAAAGGTTATTAAAAAAATCAAATTATAAATTAATAATACAAATTTATAAAAATAATATTACTGATAATCCCTGGGCAAAGTTTTCCAAGTGACGTAAAACCATTCGCCAAGACCATCTGTGGTCAAAACGAATGTGAGGATGACCGACAATAGTAATGAATACCGACTAATTTGAAACCCAATCAAATTGAAAACAGCCAGTACAATAATAAACGTTAATATTCGTTTTAAACCATTCAATTGTTTCGCCATTATTTTATTATTATTTTGAAAGCTGAAATCCACGCGTTCGACAAACTCGGTACTTGCTGTATGTTCTCATAATTACCCTGAATGTCTTAATTGTTATCGAAATGTTTAGCGGTTATCTTGATTTGATGGATTTTATTAATGTTGACATTGAAGAAAATGATATAATATTTTCCAACACTTTATACGCATTGGCCTCGGAGCTCAATGTGACTTCAAGTGCTCCTATACTTTGTATAATCATAAATGATAAGATAAAACTACAGTAAATAATACTAGTATTTATAAACTAGACATCTTATCATCTAACGAATTGCACAAAGTATAGACAACTACACACACATTAAATGTCTCATCTCTAAGACAAATTATTTATTAATTAGCGAATTTATATAAACAATTTTACATTCTTTTAAAAAGTAATTTCTGTAATCAAAATTATTAATTTCATTTTATTATCCCAAAAATTTAAACTATTTTTTAAATAAAATTAAAATGGAATTTTTATATATTATTATAATATTTATACGCTGTAGTACTGTACTGTATTTAAATGGCATAATTTAAAAAAAAAACTTTTACGGGGGCTTATAATAAAATTGTTGATGTACAGATTCGAGATTCAATTGCACAAATAACCATGATTTAAACAAAAATAGTTCAAACTTTTGTGGTAATAAAATGTAATTGTTGATTAAAGAAATTTTTATCAGTTCTTTCGTACTTAAAGTTCAACAACCAGGTTCAATTATGGCGCGCGACTTGACGTGGAAGCAATGGTATTTCACTATCACTTTAAAAAAAAAAATTTAAAGTTTACATTTTTGCAATCCGGATATGTGCGATTTATCACTGGAAAATGTTATCTTTAATTGAAGGAGAACTATGAAGCTTATGTACTTGGTCGTAGCTGATTAGTTCAGTTTGATAACGTGGCAATGTGTTACGATAGAATATGCTTTATCTAAACATATTTTATATTTGAAATTAATCAATTGACGTGGATTATTTGCAATTATAACTTTTAAACAAATAAATTAAAAATATTGCAAATATTACCAAATATTTGTCTTAAAATATTTTATTTAATAAACACTACCGGTACATTTTTAAAAAATAAAAGTTAGTTTTATTTACAATCATTAAAATGATTAAATGCTTTGTACTTTTTGTTATTATGGTTAATGGAATTATCATAATCTTATCTTACCATTACATATATCGGAATATATTTGTGAATCTACGACATCGTATCGACCGGAAGTGCCACAATAGTACAATCGATCCGTTCTGCACTTTGAAGGATCAAATCCTTCGTTTTGGAATTCCAATTTTTTTAACTTAAAAGTACCTAAATAAAAAATAAATACAAAATAAATAAAACGTGTTCAAGGTAATTACTCAAATTACGATTATTATTTAATTAAAAACAAATGATTATTATTTTAAAATGAATTTAAAATTTATTCGATAGATACTTGTCATGGGTATTGAGTCCGTAATTCTGACAAATACTGGTCTGGAATAAGGCGGTAATAACTTTGCCATTTTAATCGCCAAATCGTTTAAATTGGTAATATTTTCCGGGTCTACGATAGCCACCATCCCTGCTCTACCCTCCGTACCTATTTTCATTACAATCAAGATACACGTTATCATTCGTTAAAATAACTAAAAACTCATTAAAATGTTGTTTATACCAGGTACTTCAACACCGTAAACAACGCATTCTTTTAAATTAATTGCTTTTCCAACCACATCTTCTACTTCGGCTGTTGATACGTTTTCACCTTTCCATCTAAAAGTATCTCCCGTTCTATCTTTAAAATAGAAATAGCCATACTCATCCATCACTAGCAAATCCCCTAAAATAATATTCACTTGACATTTATTTATTTAAAAATATTTTAAAATAATTAGGCCTACCAGACGCAAAAGCTTTTACGCCTTTTCCAAAAACATCTTCGTAAATTTTTTTTTCAGATTCACTTTTGCTGACGTAACCGTCAAAATGCCTGTCTGTTCTGTTCGTATCAATTCGACCAACTAATTCTCCAGGTTCACCTAAAAAATGAAAAAAGTTTAAATAAACCAACTCAAATTTTATTTATTTATTTATAAACCTGCTGGACATTGGATGCAAAGTCCATTTTCATCCCGAATTGGTTTACCGCTCTCTTTATCTACTCTTATTAACATATACGGAGTCAAAAACTGAGGTGCTCTTGGTTGAAAACCGACAGCTCCTATCGTATTATCCAAATTAGCTGTTAAAAGAAACGTAAACCAAATCCTTAGAAAAAATTGAATTTTCTATACCGGTATTTTAAGTTTTAAATTTTGAGTTAGGCTACCCATATTAGCATTGCCTTCAGTAGCTCCGTACAACTCTACGATGTCTTTAATGCGAAATCTAGAGACGAATTCCTCCCACATTTGAATTCTCAAACCATTTCCTATAAGACATCTGATGGAATGTGCTGTGTCTTGAGGACGGACTGGTTGAGCCATCAAATAACGACAAGTTTCACCAATATACTGACTCACCTACAGTTTACATTTCAATCTTAAATTAATCAATCGAAAGAATAAAGTGCTGTGACCTACGTACCGTGCAATTATATTTAATGCAGTCGTCCCAGAACTGGCTGGCGCTGAACTTCTTTCTTATGGCAACAGTGATATTGAAACTGATAGCTTGGCCGACACCAAGAATTCCTCCAGCAGAATGGTATATTGGTAAAGGAACGTAGAAGCGATCATAGTTTGTTAAACCGCATCCCAAGTAGCCACAGCCAGATATAAAAAAATACCTAAAAAAATGTGTTTTTTTGTTTTTAATACTATAGCAAACCTTTAATCAAATTAATTTAATTTAAAAAAAATTAATTTACACCAGCTTCGCTCGAATAAAATTACCTAACGTGTGAAATAACAGCTGCTTTCGGTAAGCCTGTTGTTCCAGACGTAAAAATATAAATTAGTCGATCTACAAATAATTTTAAAAAAAATGGTTCATTAGACTAAAAAAAATCGTATGGAAATTACCTGATGGCTGTAAATCAATGGGCGGAGGAGCAGAAGTAGAAGCATCTTCGAGAAGAGATAAGAAAGTGCTAGCATAATTCGATTTATTTTCTCCGTGAACAAAATATTCCAAATTTTTATTTAAAGAATTCTTCACGTCTTCAATGGCTGTTTTAATTTCAAATATCATTAAATATAAAAATTAATGATACCGTATTCATGATACCGAACTTACCATCTTTGAACTCTGCACTAAATATCACCGCTTTGGATTGACTAATGGTGATGGAATGAATCAATGACTGTTGTCTGAGATTGTAATTGATGAGTGCCGTGATCACTCCTATCTTAGCCAGACCCAGCCAAATACACACATACTCCGCTCGATTTTCCATAAGTAGAGCGACCACATCGCCACGTTTGTATCCCAGTTTTAAGAACACGTTAGCCACGCGGTTAGAATATTCGTCCACCTGTTCAAAGATTTTATTTTTTTTTTTATAAAAAAAAAACCGTAATTATCAATTTACATCGTCATATTTATTTAATGAAATTTTATATACTTTTTTGTAACTCCATACTTCGTCTTCAAATAAAAAACATTGCTTATTAGGATTTTGTTTCACCCATTTTCCAAATCTTTTCACTACGTTATTTTCGTGCCTTGAAAACTTGTAGAATATCCATTTAAATCGAAGGAAAAGTTTAATTGCTCTATAACAATTTATTAAGATAATTTTTTTTATAAATATAAAACAATGTATAACTACTATAATAATTTATTTATAAGAGGAAAACTCACTTGATATCCCTTGGAAATGTATGTGCTTTAATTGCCCATCGTTTCGGACAATCGGTGGTTAAGACGTACGCAATTAATGCCGTGGTCAAAAGATTCAATTTTGATGAAAATCCAATCCAGTTGCAAATATTTATCCACGCGAAGTAAAATATTAATCCCCCAAACGAAGAAATTTTAGGAATTTTTAATAAAAGATTTTCTACTAATAAATTAATAGGCGACATAGTACACTTTTAAAGACAAAACTAGCTGCCGTCGTTTTTTGTTGTTTATTTTTTTCAGCAAATAATCGATATAAATGTCCAAGTTCTTCCTTCGCTTACTGATAGCCGAACGATGCTAGATTAATTTATTAAGGCTATGGTTCAGTAGACGCATGTAATTTTAAACGCACTCGTTGTAAATATCTAATCAACAAGCCATGTGACACGCCGGATCTTAAATGTTATCTATCAGCTCAAAAATCTTTTAAGAATTTTATTGGTCGCTTCCACAAGCGAAGTTTAATTGCTCGCTAGGTTATTAGCTATTTTTATCTTCAGTAGTATTAATATTTGCAAAAAAAAAAAAAATGGACTTTAAAATTACAGTATACTTCAAACCTAATTAATTAAGATAATTTTCAATGCTCGCTATAAATATGCAAATAATTTATTTTCCTTTAATTTATTTTTATAAAAAAATTAGGCTTTTGTTTTAATAGAGATTTTGGGGTTAAGCTTTGTTCCTCATTTTTCGGAGTTTGGACTTTATTGATGTAAATGAATACCTTAAATTCGTGTAAATTTCTCTAATACGCATCCAGTTTTATTCACAAAATAATAAAAAAATATAGCCCAGATACTTAAAATTAAAATATATCTAAGCTGTGTTAATCAAAATAAAATAATTTTGTTATCAAGAAATCCTCAGAAGTGTTACCTAGCTGTAATTTTTACAAGTAAAAAAAAATATTTCTCTCTTAGGTATACAAATCCCTGAATTAAGTAAACTACTCCTGTGGCTATCGATGTATGGATCAATTATTAGCCCACGCAGGAAAGTTTGGTGTATGCTTTTATGTTGTTTTTGGAAGCCAGGCTTCCATAATTATAAAAAAAAAACAAGTGTCACAAAATATTAAACATTTTAATTTTATACAAGCAGTTTTATGTTAAATATGAATTTTTTTATTTATATCTGTATAAAATTATAACTTCGGCTCCCAAGAGATTTTTTATTTAAAAGTTAGTGTATTCGTAACTTCTCATAAATACTGTTTTAACAATATTTAGATAATAAACTTAAATCACTTGAAAAATGTTAAAGCGTGTGCTAAAATGATCTTCAAAATAGAGCGTTAATTTTTTAAGAGTTCCAAAGGATGCAAATCCGTTATATAATTATTTTTAACTTAGTTGTTGCCCTTATTTACCTAATCTCTCACAGAAAAGTACGGTAATAACAACAGTATAATATTATATACAAATGTCAATTTTTGTGTTAAAGGCACATCTTGGGTTCCCATCCCCTTTACCCTATCGATCCCTCTCTCCCTTAATTTAAGAGTTCATTCTACTTACTGCAAGAAAAATATTTACAATTGTCGAATACTTTCTTGACAATTTACATTCACATTCGAATAGTTCCGTTACAGATGTCAGCGTAGATCAAATCACTTAAATGTTCGTATTTAACGCCTTTTAAATAGTATAGTTTTGTTGTCTCGCACTTTGCCGGATTAAATCCTTCCGCTTGCAACTCCACTTTTTTCAATTTGTAAGTTCCTAAAAACAAACAAACAAAAAAAAAAAAAAACAACTACAATTAATACACAACCCAAAATTCAATTTTTTTCAATTATTCAATTATTTTTTGAGAAATAACTGACGTGCTCTTAAAACAAAAAGTGCAGAACTAAGTTAACTTTCCTCTAATGTACTTTCCCTAATGTATTTTAGTTATACATTAAGATTTAATTTATAAATCCAGTTTTCAATTACTATTCAGATTGTCAGAACCTTAACAATAATTATTTTAAATAGAACGTATTATTTACCTGTCATCGGTAAAGAATCCATGATACGAATAAATAGCGGTCTGGCGTACATCGGTAAACATTTTTGAATAGAAGATGCGAGATCGTTTAAATCCACCGAATGATCTTGATCTAAGATACTGGCCATTCCGGCTCTACCTTCATTACCTACAATTTAAGTTTAACAAAAATCGTAAAATTGCTCCATTGAGTTTTTTGATTCGAAAGTACCTGGAACTTCGACTCCATAAACAACACAATCTTTGAGACCGATTATATTGCTAATAGCTGCCTCAACTTCAGCAGTGGAAACATTTTCTCCTTTCCACCTAAAAGTATCACCTGTTCGATCTTTAAAATAAAGAAATCCGTAATTGTCCATCACCAAAATATCTCCTAAAAACGCAATAATACCAATTAATGATAAAGAAACACAGCAAAATTATATGTAGATTTTACCAGAAAGAAACGCGGAGTCTCCTTTTCGAAAAACATCAGTGACAATTTTTTTCTCACTAGCTGATTTATTCACATATCCATCGAAATTTCTGTCCGGACTATTTACCAATATTTTTCCGATGAATTCTCCGGGTTCCCCAGGTCGGCATTCTATACATAGACCCTTTTCGTTCCTCATCGGTAAACCGGTTTTTTCGTCGACTCTGATCAATGTACAAGGATAAGCGAATGGAGCAATGCGCGAGATAAAACCTACTGCTCCAAGTTTGGCTTCCATGTTTACTGTGAGTTGAAAATCAATTAATTGCCAGCATAAAATACTTGAAAATTAATATATCGATTTTTTTTTTACCAATATTGGCATTGCCTTCTGTAGCTCCGTACATCTCTCTCAAGTTGGAAACTCCAAACCTCTTCGCAAAATTGCTCCAGATTTGAGGCCTCAATCCATTTCCAAACATTAATCGAACTTTGTGATTGCGATCTTGAGGTTTAGTAGGTTGAGATAAAAGATATCTGCAAATTTCACCTATATACTGTGCCACCTAATTAAAAAAATAAAAGAAATTATTGTTAACCGTCTTTAGAGCCAAATTTGAAAACTAGAAGTTATAGCTTTAATTGTAATTTACAACGTAAATCAAAATATAAACTTACCGTGCAATTGTACTTAATACAATCATCCCAAAATTGAGAAGCGCTAAACTTCTTCCTGATAGCAATTGCCACTCCATTGCAAACTGCCTGTCCAGCGCCCATCGCTCCACCCATTGTATGATACAACGGTAACGCGTCATAAATTATATCACTGGGTTTCAAACCCATTGTGTGATAGGTCCCAGTCACCATAAAAAAGTATCTACAAAAAAATCATTATTTAATTGAAAATTAAATCACAATCCAATTGTACCTTAAATGAGTAATAACGGCGGCCTTAGGTAAACCCGTTGTTCCGGAGGTGAAAATAAAAATCATTTTGTCTGCAAAAATAAGTCAAGTTATACATACTGTATATACATTTTTAATGCAAATTAAATAACAAAAATATTTACCGGTGCACTTGATATCTTGTCTCGGTGGATCATTTGATGAACTTTTTGCCAAGATACTCGTTAGCGGTTGATAACACTTTGAAAGTTCTTCTTCACCCACACCGGAAACGTAATACTGAGTGTCTTTTGGAAGCATTGACTTAATATCCTCAAGCCCTGCAACACAAAATATTTAAATTTTATTTAATAAATACTGTGTTATGAAATTTTATGTTCATTATTGTTATCAATATTTTAATCAAAAACTCTTAGAAATCTAAAGTTTCATTCAAATAATAGCATATTGAACATTTTTTTTTGTACAACTTAATACTGTTCAGTACAATAATTTTAGAATTGTTACATAATTACGCAATATCCTGGAGTACTTGCACGCAATATTTAAATTAATGGTTTTAAAAAACTCAAAAATTATTATCATTGAAAAGTTATCAAAAATTGTATACAAGATCTGTTTTAAACAGATTTTAATCCATATCTCATTCAATGCTTTAAAATGTTACTTTAAAAATCAGTAAATAAACAACATGCAGTAGGAAGTGTATGGTTCATTCAGGTTTACTGAATCATCAAAGATCAAATGGAGTTCTATGCTTATACTGGAATTATTGTATTTACATAGACTTAAAAGAAAAACTTTGAGGAGAGTGAAATTCTAGTCACCTTCAGCGAGTTCCGAGCCAAATATAACGGCTTTGGAATTAGCCGTTGTGATGGAATGAATGAGCGGTTGCTTTCTGAGGTTGAAGTTGATAAGTGCCGCAATCACTCCAATTTTAGCCAAACCTAACCATATAAAAAGGAACTCAGGACGCGATTCCATAAACAGAGCGACCACATCTCCTTGACGATAACCGGCATCCCAAAAAGCGTTGGCCACACGATTTGTGTACTCTTCAGCCTAAAACCAAAGCAGCGTAATCAGCATAATTATTCAAACTAAATTACGATAAATATTTACTTGTTTATAAGTCCACGTTTGATCTTCGTAGATACACATAATCTTATTCGGATGTTCCTTGACGCATTCCTTGAACATCCTCGGGACGTTCCAATTGTTTTTGTAGAATCGATGCATCGACAACTTCATTTTTACTAAAACCCCCAAACCTCTGAAAAAGTTTTAAAAAAAAATTATGTAAATATTAAATATTAATTTCACGCGATATTTCATAATTTAATGCAATTTATTTTACTACGTTTACATAAAAAAAGTACACACAAGGTAAAATTTCGAAAACCGTAACCTTGATGCAAACTTGACCTCAAAAAAAAAAAAAATCAATCGATAAAATTTGTGAAGAAGAGAAGCCGCTTACATAATCCAAGTTATCAACATCAAATAAAATTTTAGCGAATCTGTGTTAAAATTTTTATTTGTAGTGTTAAGAGCGTCTTATTTTACTAAAACAATAAAGCTCAAAAACAACAACGTTTCACGTTTTTTTCTTAAACTTTTGTTTGTCCATTAGCTAGACATAAAATTATTGTTCTAAATAATATAATATATCAAAACTCGGATCACCCAAAAACACCTAACAACTAATTTCCTAATAAACTATTATTGCTGAAGTGTCATTTCCTATTTGAAATGTAAACTCGATTTCCTTCGATTTGAAGTCCCTCAAGGCTCAAGGTATCCTTTTGCAGCATAAAATCCGTTTAACACTTGAAAAAACGGTGAATCGGGGTGATATGTAAATGCAGCGATTTTATTTTTGTGAACAAAAAAGGTTGAAAAGTTATTAGGTCAATAGCAAGTTTGCCGCTTTTTCAAAACTTGATTGTTTATTTTGTTTTCTTTTAAGAGTTTTTTTTTTTGCTTCTTTTTCAAACTCTTAAAAATAAAATCTACTTGTAATGTCAATTTTGCCTCTTCATTCTGAATACTGCATTATTTCTCGGTAAAGTAATTGCAAAATACTGATTCAGCGCAATTTTTTTTTTATATTAATTTAGCCTTACATAGAATTTTGTCAGAATGTGCAATTTGCGAGTCATTATTTTGCTGTTCATTAATTACGTTAACTCAAATAATTTTAAAAATAAAAATTTTTCTCAAAATTACTGGAAAACAATTCATTAATTAAATTACCGGTAAATAAAATTAATTTTCCGCGTATTAGTGAATTTGCGGTTATGCTTTTTTGCCTGTTTTTCTTACGCTTATGACGTAATTATAATTATATAATTAAAAATAAATTTATGAAAAAAAATTGGTTTTACACTTTTTAATAAAACTTTTAGCTTCTGACATCATTTGTGACCTTTGGGGATAATTAATTTCCTTTTAATAAGCTAAAAAATTCAAACACTGACGAAAAGTGTCATAAGAAGTGGAGTTAAGCATAAGATAAAGCGAAAAAAACTTAACCGCAAACTCTCTATTAAATAAAAACTCATTAAAAAGTATTTTCTTGGCATTTAAACGCTATCATTTTATTTAACTAAAGCGCACATTACGTTTTCGTTAAAGAGAAAATAATGAACCGACAACAACCAAAAAGCGCTACTCATTAAAATGCTCTTAAAAAAATCAACCAGCCAATACAATTAGATAAAATAAGTTTTTCGATTTTTTTTTTACCGGTGGATAAATTTGTTGAAATAGAAACTGGGGTGGCTTTTATCCTTTCTAATTAAGCATACATAATGTACTCGTAAATGTATAAACATTAAAATTTGCATCACAATAGTTATTGCGATTATCATTATCTGAATAACGCCCTACTTCCGCTCTTTTAAACTTAATTTTGCAGTTAAAAGATAGTAAATAACCATCTTAAACATCTAGTTTTGTAACTATTGTTTTGTTAAAATGTGCTTCCTTTTAGGAAAGCACCCAACGTGTCAAACTCGTTTGGAGGCTCGTCATTTTAATTTTCAAACAGAAAGAATTCGGAATAAATGATAAATTTACCCTATTTTTGTCAAAATGACAAATATGGTCGCGTGATTGATATGCCTGGGACTTACGAGACGCAATACTCGATGTCAATTTGTGCACTTTTATCAACCTTTTTTTTTTTTTGACCAGTTAATGTCGACAACAAAATTTACGGTAAAGCATGGTATTTTTTTTATTATTAATTTACAGTGACTTAAAGCAAAATAATTTGACAAATAATTAAATATGATAGTCTTTGCGTTCAAATTAACTGAAATATTCTCCTATAATAAATAAAGTAGGCTGCTTTGAACTTCTAGTAAGCATAATAAAACTTATATAATTACCCATTAAAATCTTCTGGGTCATTCAAAAACTGCGCTCGTTTCATTAAAATCTATTTCAATTTTAAAATTATTCACTTTTTAATATCTTTTATTGTTAAATCTTTAAAAAAAAAAATTGCCCAAACTCGTTGCAAATTGCTTTTTAGAAACTTTAAAATTGTTCCTGTTGATCTTTTTTTTACAAGAAAATTAATTTACCAAAAAAATATTTACTAAGTAAATAAAAAAAACATACCAGAACACATAAATTCTTAATTACCAAAAATTGGAAAAATCTAAGCTAAAATAAAATACTTTTCTTGTATGAATAAATTCTTCCAGATTTTTTAATTTTCATAAAAACTAAAAATAAATCGCTTGAGAGCCGGAAGCGAGTAATTCTTGATCACAATTGTCCGTTTGACGTCATATATAAAGTTCTTTGCGTAATAAAGATCATTTTTATTATGCTAATTTTTAGCATACTGAAGTAACCTTCAGTAGTTAATCGTTGCAATTGGAACTCGATTCGCTATACATTTATTTTCTTCTTTTTTTAAAATTAAACGAATTCAGAATGGCAGTGGCGTAGCGAGGGTACATGGCGCCCGGAGACAAAACAAGTTTTTGTACCCCCGATCCATAAAAAAGAAACAAGATATGAAACAAGCAAGCGCTGAGCTTGTGAGGCGCAAATTTTTTTGGGAAAATAGGAGAAATTTACACACTTTTTTAGACAAAATAATAAGATTTTTATCAATTTGTCTCAATTTTGGTTGCTTTTTGCGTTCCTCCCCGTAAAAAGAAGGTAGTTATTTAATGAAAAAACGCCGAGCTTGCAAGACGCGAAATTTTTAGTCCTTTTTGGAGCAAAAATAATAACATTTTTAACCATTTGTCTCAATTCTGGCGCCCGGTGACAGCCCTCGCTGCACCACTGCAGAATGGAATCTAAAGTCAGTTCTTGCGTAAGTTAGGCCTATTTGTACACAAAACTTTCATCAAACAATTCCATGAAGAAAAAGACATAAAAAAAAAAATAGCATGTAGATAATACAGGTTCGCTAAACTTTGCATTTCACTCTATTTTTAAATAGAGATGAAATAGCGTTGCGTCATTTACGACAGGTGGATTAATTTTAAAGACGAATCAATTGCAACAAATTTGTTGCATCACATCAAATAAAAAAAAAACTATTTCACCCTATAAAAAAAAAAGAGAAGGGTAAGGGTGGTCAAGGAAACTGTCAGCTTAACTCTGCCTTTGTAATACTGGAATCAAATTTTAAAAAATAAAATAAAAATTGAAGACATTATCCCAATAATTTATTGTTCTCACGAGTTGAACCCATCAGTTTCGTTATTTCGAATATAATTTTTTTTTGTGCCGGACTTTGTATAATTAATCAAGTTGCAAAATTTTGGGCATTGCAATTCTAAGCAAGAGTAGAAATGACACTATTTTAAAAGATTTAAAAATGATACAAGTTCAAGAGAACTTTTTTGCATTGACCTGGCAAAGAAATAGAAGTACGTTCCATTAATACAAAAAATGTTTTAAAAAAACTAAAAAGTAGTTTTTAATTTCCCTTCAAATTTATTTATAAAGCAAAAAAAAAACAATCAACTTTGAAAGTATTATAAATAGAGAATTCAATATGTAGCCTACTTGTACATAACAAATGGTTAGAATAAAAATGTCAGAGCTAGAATAAAATGAATTATGAATGGAAGTGTACAAAGGACAAATAGTACCATAGTGTAAAATTAATAAGCCTATTCACATAATTATATTGAAAGTAAATAATCCGTATTATTATAAGTAAATAAAAAATTAATAAACACATGTTGAACCATTCCTGGTATAATTCGATTATCATTGGTAAAGATAAACCTTATTATTAATTTATTAAATACGTTCAATTAAAAAATTTCGCTGAAGCTAGCACATAAAAATTAAGGGAACTACTGGAGTTGAAAGTCTCCTCCAAAAAAAAGAATAAATTTACGCATCTCCTGATTCTATTCCTATAAATCGAATCCTGAAAAGCATGCGAATATATCAGGAAAAATATAAAATTTCAAGCGCAACAACAATTACTATTTGTTACGCAGCTTATTAAATATAAAGAAGCCTGCAAACCAATTCAAAATTAAACCAAAAAATGGACAAAGTTTAATATTTAAACGCAGATTATTTTAAGTTTCAGTAAATTGCAAATAAAAAATAACTGACTTTCATTAAAATAAGCCAATTTGTACATGCTGTATGGATTGGTTTACTTATGAAAGTATAAAAGACTAAATTGAAATGCTCACGCCACTGTAATGCATTTAAACAATGAAGTACACTTCCTAATTAGCGCAAACAGGCGACTAGTCATATTATAAAATTAGGCTGTATGAAAATAGCCTTGTTCGAGAAATACAGTAATTCCATTTGCTCAAGAAGGTTATTTCATTCAGTTGGGTTTGGGAATTCGTTTTATCCCATGTCAAACAAGATAGAAGCACAAGTGGGTAGTTATGGAAGTAGGTGTCAATCGATCTATATTTTATTCCATAATTTCTGTTAGAAAATCGAAACTATATCAACAAAGACATAATTGTCAAGTTATTTATTCCGCAAGTAGAAGTATTAAAGTTAATAGTTAAACTCGTTCAACTTTTCCAGGCTTATATTTAATTCATTAGTTTACCTTATAATTAACCTGATATCATTGCAACCTTATTAAATTTTTTTTATTAATTAATAACAAAATTTGGTTGCATAATTTCTCTTTATAACAAGAAATAGTTAAAAATAATGTAAATTGAAGAGTTATTAATTTTATCGTAAGATTTATTCGAATCATCATACATCGAAATCAAATCAAGAAAAGTTACATGCCCAAAGTAAAGATAAAACACGTCATGTACAGTACATGCAGAAAAATAAACTTATTCTAAACTTTAGATTTAGTATATAATTATAATTATCATTCAGTCCACTATACACGCACGAAATAAAAAAAAAAAAGAAAGAAAAAACCTTCAAAAATGAGGAATAATTGACTTGTAGCTGTATCAAACCCACCAATTCAATTGCAAATGGCGTCACAAAGTTATTTGATTAACCTGCAGCCTTTTGTATGTACGTCATAGAATTTTGCCCATAGTTGTAACAGTACAGTATTTAAACTCAATCGAAATCAAATCTACTGACTACTGTAAGCTACACGTGAGATTCCGGGTGTCCGAGAAGGTAACATATAACTTCCGCCTATTATTAAAAAAAACAGCTAGCAAAGCTAAAGATTGGAAAATTGTGCTGTTTCATAAAGAAGCTAAAGTGTTTTTCTGCGTACTTGTAGATAAGAAATAAAAATTTTCTTCTGCCACTGGAGAATGCAAATAATACAGTACGTGTATTATTCTCCAATTAAATGACAATTTCTAAAAATTCTGGCTAAATAAGAATTTTTAGAATTTGTATACTGTACAGTAATCAAAAATTATGTTCATGATTGTGTACTGTATGTTCCAAAGTATTGTTGTAAATCAAATTAACGTTCTCGAATGAAGCATCCCCAAAAGATTGCACATGATTCATTCAATGATCAGCTACATCTTATATGTGCTATTTACGTTTAACCACATTAAAATAGCAGTGTAACAACTATGGAACAAGTTACAATACTTCCGAATTATAAAAGCGCATTTCTTGCTTTTCAAAATTAGTTTTTTTAAATTAATTTGTACAAAAACTCCTCGGTTACCAGTTATATATAACAGTGCATAATTATGTTTTTTAAATTATGCCTATTGTAATTAAAACTTCGACAATTATCGTGATTACAAGTTTTTTTTAGAGGACTACAAAAAAAACCAACGTTATCGCATATTTCAAAATTATACAAAATAATGCAATATTTATTGCAAGCAGTAAAGCTTTTATTTGCTAATAATGCCATAAACACCGAATAAAAAATTGTTCTTTACTTTTACTGTCCATTAACGTTTTCTACAAACCCGCCATTTCAACTTAGTCGATTGCAATAGCAAAATCCATTGTAGCCGACTAATTTTAGTGCCTTTAAAAAAAAAAATAATAGAAAAGACAATAAAAATGGAAATAAGCCTACAGCCTAATAATAAAATCTCTTAAAAATCTTTTTTTTTTTTTTTTTTTTAAAAAATGTTGTACAATACTTATTTTTTTCATTTAAATAAAAACGCGTCGCTTTAAAAGAATGAATAAAAACATTAACCATGAAATAAATAAAAATTTATGAATCTACAGTATAATATTTTTAAAAAAATCCTTTCAAAACAACCTTTGATTTCAAAATCTTAGAATAGATTACTAATAATAATAATTATATTTGATTCAAAAAGAGATCAGATTATAGTTAAAATTCAAAAAGAATTGGTCGTCGTCGACAACTGCTAATAATATAAAACGGTTCGTCAAAAATAACCTTTTATATTAATTTTTATTACTATTCAGTGATATACTCAAGCCAGTCCCAATTCTCTAAATGATAGAAGGACAAATACCAAATTTAATATTGAGCGAACTTTGGTTCCTCCAACCACGCCACTCGAAACTGACAATGAAAATCAAGAATAACCGAAGAGGTCATGATCAAATTTCTATTAACGAAGATTCTCCTTTTTTATCAAATATCCACCCGTTACTTTGAATAAAATTAATTCGTCGCGACTAGAAGCTATCGCATTGATTTACATGCTCTCGTAAATCACACTCAAGATTCATAGAGGGAAATAATTCATCAGCAAAATTATTACAGTGTTCTATTTTATAGTCGTGGTGTAACGGTAAATCCACTCGACAACGCGATGCAACAGATGGTGGTTCCAAAAAGCACTAATAAAATGCTCGGATGAATTATTATTATCACACTTTTTTGTATAAATTAAAAAAACACTTCGCGAAAACATCGACTCGATATCATAACTACTGGTTGACGTTAAATAATTCAGTACAACTAGTACCAAAATCACAACAGGTGTTTGAATGATATAATATAAAAACACAAATTTACTTAAGATTCTGATTAATTAAGTATCAACAAAACATATATCATTTTTATTCCAATATTTACGTTCTATAATTTTTATTTATTTAAACATTTTTTTAAAAAAATTTTATATAGCAACGTAAGCCAAATTTTTTTTTTCGAAAATGAAAATCTCTTATTTTAATGTAAAGAATTTTAATTTTTAAAAAGAAAAAAAAAATTTTCCAAAAATAATTTAAAAATAAACTTTTTAACGACAAATCTTTTATTTTAGTTGATAAAAATTTTGAGATCATGGACAACGAGAATGCGTATAAAAAACGAGTAAAAATGTAGCGTTTTTCTAAAGAGTGATGTACTGACCTTAAATCTCGAGGAACGGTGCTCAGAATGCATTTTAAATCGTAGAAAAAGTATGATAAACTAGATCTGTTGTTGGAATTGTAGACTGGATAAAATTGAGAATCTTTTTCATCTCCCATTGCAAAAAGCGAAGATGAAATTCGGATGAAGTTTGGCGAGAAATGAAGAAGCTGCTCAATCACCCATTCACTTGGAGAATGAAAAAGCGGAAGTGGGAATCGAGAGCGCAATTATTGATAAGTATTATTAATTTGATCTTCATTGGTCCAAACACCGGTTCAGCACAATTCGAAACGCCTTTGATGACGACACCTAACGACAAAAATAACACAAAAAAAAAAAACCCAAACGCCGAATTTTTTTTTTTTACTCACGTCACGTTTTTGTTTTCAAAAAAAAAAATGTTTATGAATATAATTATTCAATCTAAATATAGAAATCTCAAGCCATTTTATAATTTAATTTTAGATTTGAAACTTTAATGCTTAAAATTTGCAAAAAAGGAAAAAAAAAATAAATTAATTTTTATAAAAAATTTTTTTTAAAAAAAATTAAATTTAAAAAAAAAAATGCAAAAAAAAAAAAAAATAGAAATTAACTCTGAAAAACTTTCCTAGTTTTGAGATAATTTCCTTTAACGAAGAATTATTGTCATAATTTTTACCGCACTTATTTCCTCGTCAGATTTTAGGCGTAAATATTTCCCAGAGTGGATCTGAAATCCGGCACTTTCTCCACTACTCACGGCATGTTCGTTTCGGTGTCGAGCGCGTTTTTCTTTGCTTCCACATTCGAGATTGAAACTCATTCTCCCGCAATACCGACTCACTAAATGCTACACGCGCTCTACTAATTTTGATTACACAATTGCCATAAAGAAAGAAGGAGAAAAAGAAAGAATGAAAGAAAATGAGGTAACGAAAAAAAAAATGTAGAATAGGTCAAACTTATCACTTCTCGTATTCAGAGATACTATAGAATATGTACGGCCAACTTTTTTTAGAATAATATTTTCCTTTTTTTTATTTCTCATTCCTGTATACAAAGGGCTATTTGACTTCGGTTGAGTGGAAGCTCAGTATGAGAAACTTGCTTTTAACTAGGCTACTACAAAATAATAACCCAACCAATTTTTTTGTTTATTTTTCAAAAATGCCTTTCTCCGTTGGATATTTACATGTGCTCAGTTGGTTACTTTTGTATGCAAATCACTTAACTTTCTCATCGACAGGGAAAACTTAATTTATGAGTAATTGTGTGATTTCCCCTTCAAATTTCTATGAGTAAAAAGTGAAAAACTGATTTGTGCTCTTTCTCTCCCCCACCCTCCTTTCCCTCAGATCTGCCTCATTTAATAATAAGAAGCCTGAAACCAGTTCAACGCTGCTTTTTATGAGAATTAAAAACACGAAATTCTGACCTTTTTTCGCCCTTCTACAACAATAATTAGATGTTAATTTTTGTAATTGATCAGAAATTATGTCACTTTCATTTTATGTCATCGTAATAATTATTATTATGTAAAAAAAAATATTTCGACGTATAGACACGTCATTTTGTAGCAATGTTCATGCAGTAACCAGCGGTAAGACTCAGCCGGTTGAGCGGAAGCTGAAAAATGCTTCTCTACAATGAAATTATTATTATTATTTTTTTTTTTTTCAGAATAATTTCTGAAAAAGTACACCGTTTAGTTGTTCAGAATGATCTTATATTATGGTAATCAGTCCTTTCTTAAACTGTTTAAAATTTAAATGGGATATTAAATAAATAAATAATGCATTATAAATTTATACTATAAATGGGAAAAAAGAAAAAAATAAATAATATGACTTTTTTTTTGGAGGGTGAGAACCGGTTGTTAATATTTTGATTCCAATTATTGACTGCAACCCTTAGTTGTCAGACTCAGATCTGCGCTGCTTTATCATGCCAAATATTATGTCTCTTTAAACTTGTCTTTCTCAAGATGAAACGTTGATTTACGTGTTAACGATAATATTATTGCTTTTAACAGATATTTACTAAAGTAGTAATTTAAATAATAATTATTTTTTAAAAAGTACTGATACCGGTACATGTAGCCTACTATTATTTATTTACTTTACTTAGATATTTTTTTTTTATAGGTTCATAAATTTATTATTTATTAAAATAATAAAACATAACACTTTTATGCTTTTTAATTTGTTTAAACAAGTCCAATTTAAAAAAAAAATCTCAAAATAAAGCAAAGAAATTTGAATTGCATTGATTTTAAAATTAAAAAATACAGTAAAACCCGCTTATAGTGCGATTTTTGCTCGGTACCTTGAACAACACCATTGTAGCATGTGTTAAAAATAACCGCTTAAAGTGCGATCTCGCTTATAGTGCGACCATATTTTAGTCCCTAGAAATTAAAAAGTCTGTAAAATAAATCCGTTTATAGTGCGCTCCCCTTAAAATAGTATGTGAAATAAAAGCCAAAAAATAGGATAAAATTTTTTTTTTTTTCTTGAGCAAATGTTTCGTTTTAATAAAAAAAAACACTTTGCTTACAATTTTTAACATTTCCCGGTTGTAGTGCGAATTTTCTTCAGTTCCTTGAATCGCACTATAAGCGGGTTTTACTTGACTGTACTTCATAAAAAATAATTAAAATTTATTTATAACTACCGGTAATACATCATTAAAAAAATAGATAATACATAATAATTTATTATTATAGTCATGTGTGCATGACATAATAGCAATATGTACTTTAGAAATGACATAGTACAGTGCATAGTTAAGCAATGAAGCGCTTTAATTGCATGCATTTAACGTTTTGAAAGGCACGCCATGGACAGAGAATGCACAAGTAAAAGCGCTTTTAAACAGAAAGCTACGGTAACCTACGCACAAGATCTTGAATGATGCTTGTGAAAAAGGCGCTTGATTAAAACGCTTTTTATTTTTTGGCACTGAGCTGTAGATCTGCAAATAACGCCCTCATAAAAACAAGGAAAGTTAAGTTATAGAGAGAGATCGTGGTTATAGTAGTCGGATAAGATTATAAGTTTTTCTAAACAAGAAAAAGGCTAAGTAGGTTACGCTAAACCACGATGTTTACGGGGTAAATAATTTCAGGAAATGAAAAAAATAACACTAATGAAAATAAAGATTGAAATTTCCCAGCAGGTATAGAAAACTAGTTAAACTTACATAAAAAAACAACCAGTAAATTAAACCTTCAGTAATTATTACGCAAAATGCAAAACCAAAACAGAAAAAAAAAAGAAAAACCAATTTCAAAAAAAAAAGTTTCAAAAACTTAAAAAAAAAAAATTGGAAAAGAAAAAAAATCAACTTTGTCATCGCTTTTAAGTTGAAGTAAAGGTTATCTGCACCACTAGTAGGTCAAGAAAAGGTCATCCTCCCCACTTCACCTGTACATGAGTACTTTACTTCAAAATCAGCTGAGGGCGAAATTAGCCTTCTCTGCACATGTGAAATGACCCACTAGTGGCCAGGCCAATAGTAATGACCTTGAAATTTGCGAGAGGAACATGGATGGGGGAAATCTGACAAGACCACATCAAAATATGTACAGAAAAAAATATTTTTCACTTGATAAAAAAATATTTACGAAAGCAATGTGCGTCAATCGTTACCGTTTACCACACGTTACTCAAATACAGACACTGTAGTATGCATAATATTTACTCACAGGTTGGACGCGGACCTCCCTCATTTTTACCACCCCCGAAAGTTAACCTACGTAATGTAATGCAGGTGTAATAGTTATACTGTTATCCCACTTTCTCTCTGAACGCAAAACATCCGCCTTTGTTTCAATTTTTTTTAAAAAAATAAAACCTAAATTCCTTAAATTTCAAACGCGCGCAATTTCCTTGTCTTTACCATTCCCTCTTTGATCTCAAATCATAATTGACGGTATTTGATTAAGGAGTAGCCTACTTCCGCAAACATGAAAGTGATAAAAATAATCCGCTCCTCTCCCCAAACCACCCACTCCGCTATAATACTGTACAGTTAGATATCGATATTTTTTTTTTTAAAAAAAATTTTCTTCAACATAAACAATCGATATCGAAATAATATGCCTACAGTATTGTATCATGTGTTGATAAATGCGGTTGAATGATAAACGTGTGGCGTGATCTATATGTTATCGGAAATCAAACGCAAAATGTCAACACAGACATTTTTAGTGCGATCGGGTTTCAAAACATTACTCGTTCAGGTACAGTACAAAATTTCGATAAAAATAAGCCTACAGCAACACCAGCGTGAAATTCTCAGTACAGTACTGTACAACCAAATAATAATAATTTGTAAGATACGGCTAAAACTTAAGTTACCTTTCAGGAACATCAAATCGGTACACCAAAATTTTTTTTTTAAAAAAAAACCTTAATTCAACTTGTTCAATGGGCTTTTTGCTGTTGAGCAAGAAACTTTGATAAAAAAAAAAAAAGCTTTTGGTACCTCAAAAAACAAGTTTAAAAATACTGTGTTATTATAAAAAGTGCTTCTAAACCACATTTCACCTGTACATGTATTTCGAAATTTAATATTTTGAACCATTTCTATTGGTGATGGCGTTATCAAGGTTTATAATAAAGAAATATGTGATAAAAAAATCTGAGAAAATTAATATACTCGTACATGTATCAGCAATCTACGTACGTATATCTTGGAATCAGTTGATGCAATCTATGTTTAGCATGTAAATAAAGAGCTTAAATTAAGTTGTTCGAATAAAAAATAAAGAAAATTAATTCTTTACATTTACCGTACTGTAAAGCTTTTCAGAACCATTCAAATCCGAAGGGAAAAAAAGATTAAAATTTAAAAAATGTTTGCATTACGAAAGTAAAATCAAATACGTTTGCCTATCTACGTACTAAGGATATTGACGTGTAAAAAGTCCCAAAAGTACACTTTAAAATAACGCAAGCTTTAAAAATTATTACCGGTAATGTACTGTTGACCTAATTTGAATACCTCTGGAATTCAAGATTAGCTGTTTTACCGGTACACCTTTACTAACAAAATAAATTACTATACAAAGTCATGTACTTCAAACTCTATTTACAATGGTTCGATAGAATGTGTAAGAAAAAGTAATAAAACTTTGGGCTTACCTGATGTCACGTGGTAGGGTCCAGAATGCTACGTACAAGTAATTGGATAGTCCGGTGTTGATAAGTAGGGAAACGAAGGCAATCAAGCCTAGGGACGTTTGATTGATGGGCCATCCCAGATAGTTGCATAAGAAAGAAGTTAGTAAGGCGAGTGCGGCTGCTCGATAAAGGGCGGCCCGGCTAGGATACTCCATGACGCAGAGGCATGCGCATCGGACCGTCTCCAATGCCGCGTTCAACAACACTGGAAGCGAGGTCTTCATGATGTTCGGCTAACGTAAAATAGGCGGCGGCGATAGATAAGCCGAGGAGGACAACAAACGCTTCAACAAATAACGAAACCAAGCAACAAAACCACGAAAAGAAAAAAAAAACAACAGCCGAAATACGAAAAAAATAACCGGGTCAGTTATTTATCAATAAAAAGTTGATGACGCTTATTTCTTAAGGATTTTCTTCAACCGACCAACAAGTTTCTTCTTTACCTACTGATAATTATTCAGTACACGTCCAGTTCCATTCTTTTACACATTTGTTGCACCTTATTTTTCTTTCTTCCTTCTCGGCCAATTGCGTTAACTGAAGAAAAAAAAAATTAATATCGGATTATTTTTTTTTTTAAGAAAAACTACATTTTTTGTTAATTTACAAATGAAATCAATTCCCGAAATCGATTAAATACAGTATTTTTAGAACATGTTTATAAGTACAATAAAGTGTTTAATTTATAACTAAAAAAAAACTGATCGTGTCGAATGGACTTCATCAATCTAATCTATTGGTTTTTTTCGTTAGAAATTTGCAATAAAATAAGTTTATACCGGGATTTTATATCAGTAAATTTAGAAAAATTGGTTACATATTTTACATTTTGAGAAAAACAAATTTATAAACTTTATTCGAGTGCTACCGGTATCTACTTTGAATGTAAATTATTAATATTTCGTTCCTTAAAATATAAATGTGTAAGTAAAACACTATCTCCAAAAAAATAAATATTTAATCAATTAAATTTAAAAAAAATAAAATTAGAAATAAATGTACGGTAGATAGAAAAGTTTTAAAAACTTACTTTTCGTTTTCGAAATGCTTTAAAAGTTCGGTTGTTCTACTACACGACACGAGTGTTCAAGCTATTCCTTTCATTTGACCATTTTCTTTTTATTTAATATTTCGCCCCTCAATTTCGACTCAAATAATTATGAATTATGGATGGTATAACACCATCATTAAATTAATGACATCATTAAAGGACATCGTAACTTTTTCTATTATCATAATTATATCGTCGTTCAATTTTTCATACAACCGGAATACATCTACATGTAGTCTCCAGTTAACTTACCAACTCGATATTATACAGGCCTGCTGTACTACCGTATTATTATAAAAATCCTGGGAAAAAAAGTGTTGCCGAATTACATGTATTTGACAAAGTTTCGCAACTCGGATCATTCATATTCCTCCCAATCAAATCGTGTCTTTTGTGCAAAATTAAATAAACACCAGTACCACTGTACCAGATAAATATGTTTGTCCGCATCACGCAATATAAATAATAATGTAAAAAATCTTTTACAGTATTAACAAAAAAAACTTAGTCAAGGTTATTTGTAATACAAATTTCGCATCCTTAATGGATTTCTATAAGAACTTTCAACAAATAATTGTTTAGTTTTAGCAAATAAATTTCCATAATTTTTTGAATAGGTTTTCATTTAATAAACTTGATTTTTTTTTTCTATCGAATTTGCACACAAATAAATTATGCAAATAATAATAACGAAAATATGTTAACCTAACTAAGATACCTAACTACATGTACCGTATTAAGCGAGTATATCAACACATACTAGAATAATTAAGCTTTAATTTAAAAAAAAATGAATTGTATAAAATAAAATTTTCTAGTAAATGTACTGAAAAATGAAAAACAAAATAAATCAATATTATGATATAAAAATTCCTCATTATTATTAATTCTGTTCAGACTAGATAAATATTGTAAAACTAGACCTCGTAACAATAACAAGTTGACCGGGTGAATATTTCTTTTTTTACTATTTAATCTACATATTAAGTCATCAAAACAATAACCTACTTTTTTCATCAATACAGTTATTATTAATAGAATAAATAAAACGATTGATGTTACCTTTTCGTTTGAAATTCCTTACCAAAAAAAAAAAAAAGAAAAAGTTGAAAAGCTAAGCTTCTACCGTAGTGGTAAACAAAATTAATTGTTTTAGAAAAACAGCCGTAAAAAATAGTTTTATTTATATATCACGCAGTAGCAAGAAATATATATTCCCTTTCCCTACCATTAAATGAGTGATAATTTAAAATTCTTTTAGACTTTTATAACTTTTTTTTTTGTTTTGGTATCGATCCAGCACATGTGTCACCTGTGCGTCACGAATTCGTCTCAGCGTCACCGTGTGTGCGCGACATCTTCCGACTTCTCAGTCTCAAATAGCTGGTCAATTCATAAAAGAAAACGCTTCTTTTATAATTATTATTATTCTAACATTACATAAAAAACTGACCTTGTCAATGATTATACAAATGGCAATGAGAGTGTCGCCTTGAAACGGAGTTATGAAGAAATTAATGTGTGTTGAATACGACGTTTCCCCCCTCCCCCCAACAATTAGCATGCCGTAATTATTTACACATACGTGCATTTTAAATTTAATAGTATTTCTTCTTGAATGCTGGGTTAATTCCCTCGTACTACCGGGTAGTTATTAATTTAATATTTTAGACTCACCTGAGAAAATGAATCCCCCACTCGATTTGTTGTCATAACATACACATGCTCACTTTTACACCTCGCACAAACACTCCTTCGCCACAAAAATTCCGATTCGCGCCGTACTTCAATTAAAAAGAAATTAAAAAATACTTTGGTTAAATAGTGGAGATAAAATATTATGCGTTTAAAATGTAAAAGACCGTGTTGGTGAAGCACGATATTAGTTTGCCATTCATTCCAACTTGTATTTCGACTTTGGAGGAATTTCCTTCGATGTATCAATGACGCTTTCGAAGTCACAGAAACATGACGCGTGACGTCAAATGTTAAGAGGAGCGGCAAATTTAAATTTATCAAACCATTTAACAAAAATTACAATAAGAATAATATTCCAAAACTTTTAAATATTACACCTTTTTAAGGTTTAAATCATTAACAAAATTAAAACCGGTACAGCATTTTTTTTTTTAAATAATTATAAAGTATCGGTGTCGTATTTTGATTCGGTAAATTGTAATTTTGTTAAAATTTTAATTATGCATAATATGCATTTTTACATCATTATATTATAAACTGATTATTTATGAATCATTGTATTATAAACTGATTTTTTATGCATCATCATATTATTATTATAAACTGATTATTTACGCATCATCATATTAATTTAATAGTAATGATTATTTGTTTTGACTTACAGTCTTTATTAATTACGAACCACTTGAGCTACGAAAGTTCTGATTTCCATTGGTTGTAAAGTAACGTCTAGCGATCCATCTTGAACTGAAATAATAAAAATATTATTATAAGAAATATTATTATACAACTTAATAAAAAAAATTTAAGTCTACTTGAGGATTTCGATTTATGTTTTGTAGGACCTTCTGTCGTATTCCAAGAAAATCCGTTTAATTCATCCAACCAAATGTTTGCGCCAAGGGTAGTTTCGTTCAAATTATAAATCTCAAAATTAGCAAATAAATTCTGAGGAACAATAAAATTAAATCTAATTAAAAAATACTGTAACAAAAACAATTTAAAATTTAAGTTACAAACCTGAACATTAAAAGTGGCAGGTTGTGAAAGTCCAGATGGATCGTCCGTTTTATCGTAAAAATGTTCAAATCGAAGTAAAACAGTATCATCTTTCCAAGGTTCTAAAGTTAGCAAGTGAACATTCTCGGGAAGTGTCTCCGAAATACCGGAATACTAAATAAATAACAATTATTTTAAAAAATTGATAATTAACGAGAGTTATAGACATGACGGCACCGTTGTTTGGTATTCTTGAATCCAATTAGATATAGAAGTTACAGGAGCGATTAGAATAAGTGGCTCATTTGCTGTCTCAACGGCTGCCGGTCGATGCAATAAAGGTGCTCCAGCGATGCTACTAACATATAAACGATGTTTACCACGAACTCGTATTCCTTTGCCATCAACTCCAGGCTCATTCAACGCTTCTCCAACACCGAACCCATCGTCGTGAAGTAGTCGACGATGGAGCTACCGGTGAAAATTAAGGTTCATTTCATTAATAAAAAAAATAATAATAATGATTTTACCATTATCTCGAATTGGCCATCGTTGATACTTGAACCTCCATGAGATCGATCAGTCACAACAGTATATTGAACGTCATTAGTAACGTCCTAAAAAAATTAAAATAAATAATAAACTGACAAAATAAAATAAAACTTATTAAAAAAACCACACCTGGATGTAAACCTTGCTATTAATTGGGTAGTAATTACCAGCGATAGGTTCATTCAGGTCAAGATTCCAAGTAGGTCTATAATTTCGGCTATAAAATTTTATTTCCAAAAAAATATTAAATATTAAATAAAAAATTCCTTTTTAAACTATAATTTTGAATTAAAATAGCTTACATTCTTTGGAGAATTTCTCGACCATTTGAATCGGTATAAAAAATACCATTATTTAAAGCAGGAGTTTCGTACCTAGTAATTATTTCCTTGCCCACCAAATCACTAAAATGTACGAGTCAAATAAAAATAAATGTTTTATTAATTCACAAAAATAGTAGGCTACGTGTCTCACTTTACAGGGATAGGTCCAACAAACCATTCAAGTTCTACATAGTCTTGACCAGGACTCAATCGAATTACTTGACTAACGTAATCACTAAACTGCTGGTGAATTTCTTGGACTTCACTACCAGTCTACAAACAGAAAAAATTTAATCGAAAACTAATAAATTTAATTAATGACTATTCAGATTTACAGATGCCAAAGTTGCATTGACACCATTATCACCAAATGGATAGGAAATGGTGCCATTAGGTCGAAATATGTAAGCACCAGAAGCTCGGGAATCAGAATCGTGATTATCTCCTGCACAGCCCAAATAGTAATAAAAGTTTTGCTGAATGCTATACGTTTTTGATGTAACAACGTCAGTAACACTTTGCAATAATCCAGTAGCACTATCCACGGTTACACTAATTTTCTAAAATGTCCTTGTTTCTTTCAAATTCAACAAATAAGAATTAAGATTGACTTACTTCGTTGCTAATAACTAGCAATTCGTTAGGTGCAGGTGCTGGTATTGATGGCAATTCTTTATGCACATGGCTTACTTCGTTTGTTGTCAAACTTGTTGATTGTACAAAATATGTAGCAAAGCCACTAGCAGGTAAATCGACTTTAAAAGTTAAGTCAAATTGTGCAGTGCCTAATTTTTCCGGATCTTCCATTACGGCTTGTGGAATAGGAACAAGCTAAATAAGAGTTTATTAAAACATCTAACATTTTTAATAAAAAAAAACTTCGGCTTAACCTGACTTGTAATTGGTTGGCCATTAGGATCGAAAACATTGTATGTGTTACCGGCAACTGGAACTCGAACATATGAAGTTCGGCTACGCTCTAAAGTATTATACACTGTAACTCCAAACTAGAAAATTTATTTTTAAATTCAAGTACAATGTATAAGAATTTCTATTTAAAACTATAACTCACCAAAGATTGTTGTTCTGTTGCATCACAATAACTGACATTCAAGTAAGGGCAATAAACATGAGGTGGTGGTTGACTTGAAAACTTGGGCAGTAAAACAGCAAGTGAATCGTTTATAGCACTCTAAAATAATAAATAAATTAACTTAAATTTTAAAAAAGCGTTTAGCGACTTTACCTGAACGTTATCGACACCGGCAGCCAAACTTTGACAGTAATCATACGTTACAAGTTGTTTTTCAGTTCCGCTAAAATTAAACAAAGTAACATTAACTTTCTTAATGGATTTGAGTTGTCATTGAATTATATACGGCATCGCGTCATGATGTTGAGCATCCCCTTGAAATCTTCCTAAAAATGAAAAAAATTGATTAAATTATTGATACAATTTTACTAGAAATCGCGGTTTATAAATTCAGATGTACATACTTAAAACTGATAATTTGTCATCGTTTTCATTTCCTAAGTTGCTGTGAACTGAAATTTGTTTCCCTGCCTATAGGAGTTAATTAATTAGGAGTATAAAAAATTCTAACATCGTGATATTATTTTGTATTTAACTTACTTGAAGAATATTATTTGTAACTTTAGTGTAACCTTTAAACGTGGGTCGACTGGTATAGTAACCAGTCCAAAAAGCATGTGGATCAGTCGAATATGGGAAAAAATCGTCAGTTTTTACTGTCCAAGTTGCACCAGCTTTATTTAAAGCTTGAACATAGCACGAAGGAGATGAATAAAATACGTTAATATTACTTCCTTTAGATTGCTAATGCAAAAAACGTTTCTCAATAAATATTCAATTGTTAGCAATTAAACTTACCCTTTCGTTCGTGTAATAGATTAGTTTATCTAAGTTCAGAAACCAAGAACGCGCATTTTGATAATTGAAATCATCACCCATTGTAAATAATACGTGATTAGTAGCAAATTTATAGGCCTATAAAATAATTTTTAGATTAAAATCATATTCAATATTCTTAATTAAAAAGTTGACCTGGGAATTAGCTGCATTAATAAAATTATCAACAAGTCGGTCCACATTATATCCTTTTAAATTTGGATTATCCTAATAACAATTTTTTTAAAAAAGTACATCATTAACAATAAAATTTAAACAATTTTGTTAAATATACTTTAAATGGCTCATCGTTACAGTTTACATCATAGCAAAATCCAGATGGAGGACTATAGTGATTAGAGAATGCCCCTGTAAATATTTCGGAATCTACAATACAAAAAAAAAATTTACGTTTTACTGAATCTCTTAAAATTTGCTAGCAAAAATATAATTACCTATATTTGTACTAGCGTTCCATATCATTTCTAAAGTTTTATTGGAAATTCGTGCACTACGATCTTCATAGTCAATCCGTGCAAAAAGTAAACCATCGAAACCCATCTAAAAATGTTATAAAAATACAATTAAATAATTTAATATAAGTTAAAAAATTCAAACGTGCTTGAGCAAATAACGAAGCTATCTCCCTGGAGTGACCAAAGGGGTCTATTTGCCACGCAATCTTCGGTCTACCGCAAGTTCCAAAAGTATCGTTCAAAAACCTAAATCCCCATGTCATTTGATCAATAGTTTCAGCATAATGAACAGTGGCTTCATCGTTCATACTCCATCCTCCCCCAATAAATTCCAGTTGACCTGATATAATTTGTTAATTTCCTTACATTTAAATCAGAAGCCTACTTAAAAACAGCGTTGAGTACCGTACCAGATTGTACCAAAGATTGCACTCTTTGATGCGTGCTATCATCTCTGGAGATCCACCAACGATAAAAGAACGACGATTCCACGTATATGAAACGCCTATCTGGGTTTTTTTCTAGCTCATCAATAACGGTATCTAGAATGTACTGAACACCAGCTTTTTGAACGTTATCTCTACCTAATTAACATACAAATTAAGCGTAAAAACAGTGAAATCAATAAAAGTTTTTTAAAAATTTTAATTACCGCCATAGTAATATTCGTCAGGAGTTTTTAACCAACCAACATCATCGTGAGTGTGAGGAATTAAATGAACATTCAAGAAACCTTCCTTGCCAGTCGGACAAGACTTTAACAAAATAAATTAAATATCGGTTTTGGTTTAAATAGGCTACAGTATAAATGTAAAGTTATTTACCGAATATCCGCAACCACCGCTAGCTGATGGTTTTGAAAGGGGAACGCCAGAGGAAATATTAATTGCACCAATTAAAAACAGAACAAAATACACTACGCCTGCCATTTTTAATAAGTGACAAAGCTCTGAGATATTGAATAAATAAAAGTTCGCATTTATACTGAACACATTTTTATTAGATAAAACATTGGAAATCAGTTATGATCCAATGATATTTTAAAGAAAATAATTTAAAACTGCCCACATGATCGCTGATAAAATGCACAAACAACACACATCAAACTTAGTTTAAAGTTCAAGAGCCTTTTACTGCAAGTCAGTTTACTTATCTTGTTTTATCTGATAAACAGAGAGGCTAATCAATTGAAAATATTTTTTTCATTATCACTTAAATCATCAATAAAACTGTCATCCAGGGTATATATTTGCAGCTTTCGAGATTGCCTATTGACCAAAACGACAAAAAAAAAATGTAAAATTAATTTTATGTTAATAAAATTTAAAAAAGTTAATCGTACTCAGAAAAAGTTTTTTGAATTTCTTCAATTTTCGACAAACTGCAACACACTGACAAACATGAACTAGAGCTATCAAATAAAGTCGGAAGATATTTCAATCCAGCGGCTTTCACGTCATCAAAACTCACAGACGATACCGATTTTAAAAATTCACTAACATATTATTAATTAAAATTTATTAAATAACTAAAGAAATAATCATTAAAAGTTTACCTTAAATAACTTTCCTCCAAAGAGTTGAAATATATTTTCATAGATTCAAACGAAAGTTTTCGAAATGAACTAACTTTGTTAACGAGATCAAATATCAAACTGCTACGAGCTGATTCCAACAAAGATTCATCCCAGTTGTTCGTTCCGTTTAAATAACTTTTCTGTAATAATTCGTTTAAACTTTAAATTACCGTATTATAATAAACTAAACCTCAAGTATAATTAACGCTTTACCAAAATGTTTTCAAATTCTGTAAAAGCCGCCAGTATGTCAGTACAGCGATACAGAAGTGAAGTTATTAAACCTCTACCAGGATCAACATTTATGCTAAAAAATGAAATAAGCTTAATAAATAATAAAATATAATAAAGCATTACAAAATGTTCACCTATGACCATATGCTAAGCCTGAACCTCTTATTTGCTTCCACAAAGGACCCTTAACACCAATAAATGTTTTTTAAATAAATTTATTTTAAAATTTAACTTTAATTATATTACTTCCAATTGATCCATGTACTGCAAATAAACCATCAATGCAGGTAAATCTGGATGAGTCCAATCGGTAAAACACGGTGCAGATAAAATTAAAAAGCTTGATTCAATGCTTCCTAAACCAACTATTGCGGTATTAATGCATTTCTTCTTGTCGTTCAAATTTGTACGAAATTCATAACAATTATTAACAATCAATGGTTGTCTATTGGGAAAACAACGTCAATCAAAATGATTAAAAAGATTCTTAATTAATCATTTACAGCTTTAAATCGGCAACTGTATTCGGATTCCAAAATACTCTGTCCGAAGTCCTCGGTTGATCACCTGGATATTTAGCCTTCCAGATTACATTTAAATCACCTTTCAAATCAATAGCAAGCTGCTCAATATTAACCATAATCTGAACAGTTAAATTAGCAAAAGAAGTCAATCCGGATTTAGTATTTTCAAGAGTTGTAATTATCTAAGAAAAAACAAATAAATGTTTATAATTTACGAAAATAAAATATTGTATAAATGAATAATATATTTACAGATTTTGAATCTTCATCCAATTTTTTTAACAACAATTTTAAAAATGATTGCTGTCTACTTAAGCTGTTCACACGATAATTGCTTTCTAAATAATTAAATAAATAAGTTATGGCTGTTAATTACGTTTTAGAATTTTTATTTTACCTCTGCAAAAACTTTGTTCATTGGCGATTGTTTTGACCACAAAATATCCATCTCTTTTCAATCCGGCCACCTCATTCAACATTTTAGTAGCAACTATTTTTACGCGCTCTGAAGTAATCACAGTGTTAAATAAAAGATCATGTAACCACGTTGCACCTTCGACATACATGTGCCTTATCACCTGTTAATTTACATAAATTAAACAATTTGAAGCCGTTGAATTAAAATAACTCAGAACAATTTACTTGTAAATTCAGAATGGCCATCTGGGCATTCGGTCCGCACATAAATCTTTCTGGTTCTCCAGTTCCAAATGATGTTTTATAGAAAATGGTATCACGTGACAATTCCTTTGTCACTTGTTCGTGAGGTACAAGTTCTTCAAAAATGTATTAATTAAAAACACGCCTCATTAATATCTCAAGTTGTAAACCGTACCCCCATTCCGTAAAATTGGAGATTGCAAAAATAATTCTAAAAGCAGAGGCAGAAATAATCTCTGATGTGGCGGTATGCAGCTGGTATTCATAATTCCGTATATCTAATATTATAACACTAAATTTTAATTATATGTATTTTTTAAATATAAAAATAAACTTACCGTAGCAAAAGTTGAATGACAATCGTCAATAAACATTCTATAAGGCACATTTTTCAAAGGAAACAGTGCTTCCAATCGGGCATTCTTCGGATTAAATTCATAAAAATTAGAAAAATTATTATGTTGAAGAAATTTTATATGATCTATATTGAGAGCGCTGTAACAGGTAATTAAGTCAACAGGTGGTAAAATCTATCAAATAAAACAGTTATTTTTTAATAAGCATAATAAATTTTTATTGACAATACAACTCAGTATAGAACCTCATTTTTTTTAATAGCCTCCTCAAGGGTGACTTCAAGATTTTTAAGACCAGCTTCTCCAAAACGTTGTCTTTGATTCTCGACTCTGATCTTTTCATTCTCTGCCAATCGTTCCTTTTCTTTTCGGCTAGGAGAGCCAATGATCTAGACCAGAGTGAAAGAACATTAATTCAAACAATTGAAACAGCTAACGTTGCTAAAATACTAATTTTACTTACAGCAACGTGTGAACTTTCTAGTAAATAATTTTTTGTTAAATCTTGCCACCACGTAATGTCCAAACTTTCATTCAACATACTCTTTAAAATGTCTATTGTGGAAATTTGTCTTTTAAACTAAAGTAATACAAGCTTTTAAAAAGAAAATAAACATTGATGACAATCAATATTTTACGGATTCATTTCCAGAGCCGTATACAAAATCAACAGCAAAACTCTTAACTAGCTCCTGATTTGGTTTGCTCTCTAACTGCAAAATAAAAAAAACCTAACTATTTAAAAGGAAATAGTTTGATTAGATCTCGTACATGTACTTGCCTTACTATAATAAGACCAAATTCGACGTTGAATTGTAAATTTTAACTGTTTCTCATCGATTTCGATTGACCCTTTAGAAATCTTTAAAAGAATGTCTAACAATCTGCGCAAAAATATTTCCTAAAATATAAAATCGCTCAAAATTTAAAAAATTTTTACTGACTTATTTTTTACATTTGATAAATGCTTCACGGGTACATTATCAAAATTGAAGGCAAAATAACCATGAGTAATCATTTCATCTTCCCCATCCACCTACATGCAATTATTAAATTAAATTGATCATAAACTATCACAACAGTTTCATCAACTTCACTGCAAAGAGGATCATCATTTTCAACAAACTCTTTTTGAAGAATGGAAATTGAAGTATCGCTCAGGTAAAGCATTAGCACTTTTAACGCAACAATCGTCTTAGTATCCTATCGGTTGACGTAAAAAATAAAGAATGATCTTTTTTAAAAATTTATTTTGAAATTTACCTCTCTAGGTGGAGCTCGCCAACCAATTTTTACAATTCCATTATCCTCGTCTTCACTTGGAAAAACAATTTGCTTCTCAGTCGATTCCAAAATTGGACTAATAGGAGTTTGCCAAGGTTTTACAAAATCTTCTAATTTCTAAAAAAAATATATATATACATCCTTTATCGTTAAAAACCAACCACAAAATAATTGTATTCTCAAGCATTAACGTTTTTAGACTTTATTTTCTTTTCAATCGGTTTCAAGACATCGAAAAGTTGTGTAGATTCCAAGTCCAGTCTTCCAGCAACAATTATAGCCATGTTCTCAGGTCGATAAAAAGATTTGTGATAATTTTTTACCTAAACAACAAAACGCATTAACAAAATTATTGAAAATCAAAAATCGGTAAAAATTTAAAATCTGGATTAATACTTTTTCGTAGGTAGTACTTTCTTGTAAATTTTTTAAAGCACCTCCTGTGTTGGCGGAGTAACCGCAATCACTAGGGTAAATAGTCTTCATGAAAGCGGTGTAAACCAGTGTTTCGCCAGAATTTTCTAGACCTTGCATTTCACAATACACGACTCCAGCATCTTCTCCTTTACCGTTAACATGGTGAACTTCAGTTATATAACCGCTTTCCTAAAAAAAACTTAATAAAATATCCGCATAGAATCAAATCAATAATTCAAATTTCGAACTTGTAAGGTTGGATACAAAACGTGATCGAGAAATAAAGGTAAAAAGCGAAAAAATCCTTCCGATCCAGCGGTTGAAACTGTATAACATGTTGCATCTAATGATGTCCAAGCATTGGTCCCTGATGCCATACAACGATTGGCTACCAAATCTAATACACCCTATTATCAAATTAAAATATTTTAACATTGAACTTTTGAAAAAATAAATTTGTATTTACTGTAGGCTTACTTTGTAAGGATAATCTTCACTTCCTAGAAATACTAAATGCTCAAGAGTATGTGGCAAACCATCATCATCGTGCGCTTCAGTTCCTTTAATTTTTTATTAATAAAGTTAAAATTTAATATAGTAATACAGTAATCTAGGAAAATAATGTAATAAATAATCATAAAAATGCATACCTATAAGAATAGAACCATAGACAAGCGGGCCTTGAATATCGGCTAAATAAACCGTAATACCTGTATCCTTTGATACGAATTTACGAAATTTATATTCATCTTCTAAGGAACCTTCAAAGACCAATTTGAAGTTTTCATGAAGTGACATTTCTTTTAATTCATAAACTTTACGAATAAAAGTGTGAAGCGTCAACAGTACTCCGGGGAAATCGGGTATCAAATCACCGGAACAGGCCGGTGGGGTGCAGACAGCAATAACTTGTACAGTGGTCCACGAGGGCTATCCAAAAATAATAAATAAAATGAAATACGTTAGCATTAAAAAGTTATTTTTTTGTTTGTGTCGGCCCTACTAGGCTACTGTAGCATGCAGCTCTAGCCAGGACCCGACGGAAGAGGAAAGGTCACCTCGGGCGCCACAAATAGGGGCGCCAAAATAGCTATTTTTACAGGCGTAATTTAATAATAGACCTGCTGCAGTAATATGTCTTGTGCTCTGACACTTTATTACTCTACCATAGTTACTATATCCTATAATAGTTACTATATCCTATAATAGTTACTATATCCCTTTAGGAGATTTTCTAATTGGGCGGCCAAGAGCGCAGAAAAGTGAAAATTGTGTTTTCTTTATAAAATTTTGCACCTCGTTTTAAAGCTCGGCGATTTTAATTATTTCTCTCCGGGGAAAATTTTGAAATCCTCTCCTGACTCTACCTCGCCTATCTGGGGGCGTCATATTATAATTATATAACCTTTGCCCCGGCAATACTTTTTCTTCGCACGGCCCTGGATTTAATGGCTGCGCGAATGATGATTTTCTAGATTCGTTTGAGTGGATGCATGATCCTGGAAAAACCTATCATTGAATCGCCCGGGAAATTTGAACCTATCAAAGTGAATTTGTCAGCGTTAATAAAAAATGTAAATTCACCAGGTTTTCAAATCACACTGTTTTGAATATTTAATACATTCAACACCGGAAACATCTATTAGTATAATTGCACTAGCACACGAATTAAGTTTATAAGTTAATTTACAATTAGCTTTTGACTACAAAATATGCGTCATGATAATTTGTTAAAAACGTGAGACGGATTACGATTTTATGAACTCTGAAAACATTCAATTTTCAAAGTGTATAATTAATGGTAAAAATATTTTACAGTATGAAATTTGCGTTTTTACCATGTCTACGTAAAAATATTAAGCGTCGTTGTAAAAAAAAAAAAGATCACAATATCAAAAAAGGTCTTCCCACTTATCACAAACATATTCTTAACAAATAAAATTACAAAAAACGTCAACATGATTATGAATAAATAACAATTTCATAACCTTTGGTGATCCATCAAAACATAAATGACTAAAAAATTATCACATGTATTTCAAGTGCCCGACAAAATAGTGTGCAAAAACGCTGTCGCTGATTAGGCAAGAGATGAAACGCGTGTAATTATAATATTTATCTTCGTTAATGAACTATAGTTGAAAATTTGTACGTTGAACAAATTCTTATTGCCGTTCTAAGAAAAATACTGAAAATCTAAATGCAAAGATGGTAATTATACGTTACTTTTGCTACGAAAAGCCAGCGAGTGATTATGACCCTGCATGTAAGGTGAAGTAATGTAACTGAGCGCAAATGATGATGATGATCCATTAACGAAAAGCAACATTTTACAAAGCTGTACGTTCATCATAAATGACAACTGCTTCGTTGTCTACTAGGGAGTCGGTATCTTCGTTAGTAAACGGAAAATGCATGAGTTGACTTCGGCTTTTGTTTAGAGCTATAGCAGCGGCACTATCGTTGCGCATTCGATTTTTACGTCTCTTGTTCAAATTCACCTAGATGTAAAATCGTTAAGAATATGCTAAATGCATGAAAAGACAATGTTAAAAATTTACTTTCGCATAAAGCTCACTAAGATCGTCTTCTGTGGATAACGGTCTCGGTTTTGACCTCACCCAAGTAGGTAAACTACGTGTTTTCATTGTTGCCGACATCTGTTCAGCAGTGTAACTGTGATGATTGTGCGACTGCGAATAAGGATAATCATAAGCTGGAAAAAATAAATGTTAGAAATTGATAGCATTTTATAAAGCATTGGCTGTCAAGAACGTAATGCCTTTAGAACTAAATGCGATATTAATCGTCAAAAACAACATAAAAGGAACTAAAAATGGTAAAGTACTCGCATAGTACTTATTTATAATTCTACACATTTAACAAACAGTTTTAATGCAACGTTCTAAACAAACAGTATTAAGTTTTGACTACACTTACAACTATAAGTAGATGCCTGCGATTCGCTATCTAATGTTTCTGTGCTACAAAGGCGGATCTCCGGAATGTCAGGCAGTTTAGAATTACCTAAAGCAGCTGGAGAGCAATAGTCATGCAATTGCGATTGGTTCAAATGAGCGGAAAAATTCATATCCGCCGGACTGATGCGTAACGGCTGACTCTGAGGTCTTTTCTTCGAAGAATGGTCATTATTTGGTCTCAAAGACTATTAATTTTAAAATGGAATTAATTAATATATTTATTGTATTAATATTTTAGTGAATAATGATGTATACTGACCCAACCCGATTGCTCTTTTTCTTTCAGGGGAGCTGACTGTGATCGAGATATGCTAATATTTGGAGTTTTTAACGGCGACGCAGACACGTATTCGCTGCAATGGTTCAAATACGAATGACTACTGCAATTGGAATATTTGGCGTGTCCGATAAAAACAACTGACTCGCTAGAAGTTCTAGAAATTAGTAAATACATAATTGTAAACATACGCAAGTTTCAACTAAATTTAAAAAATAAAAAAAATGAAATACAAAATTTAATTTAAAAAAACTTATTTTAAATATTACGCAATATGTATGTTGCAGTACCTTTTAGTGGAAGAATTCGAAGAAATGCATGTTCCCTCTTCCTCTCTTTGAAAGCCTTTTTTTAAATAAAAAAAAAAAAACAATAAAAAGTTTAAAAAAAGTGTACATAAATTATTTTTTTTAAAACTGTTCTAAATTAATTTTGCTTACAGTAATCACCTTCCTTTCCTTTTTGGAACTGACAGCACCTCCATACGATGAGCCCAACCAATGTAATTAGCAAAACCATGACCCCTGCCGCGGTACCGACTAGAATAGGCAATTGTGCTTGCGTGATCCCCAAAACAAACCATCCCGTGTCAGCAACTGGACCTATGGTGCTTCTTGGATATCCTTCTTGATAAATATTCAGAGTCACGCTCTGCTGAAATATTTTATCTCCCGAAGACATTGTGGGTGCATGGGAATCCTGAGGTTGGTCTAAATAATAGCCGAGTATGCCACGTTTTGACGGCTTTTGTCTACCTGCCAAAAAATAACAATTACAAGAATTAAACGTTTTGTTAATGAACAAAATCACAAAATGAAAAAGAAAATACAGTACGGTACGGTATTGCGTTTTTCTGAACTTTACCATTTATTGTAGCTACTTCCTGCGTAAATGACCTGTTTGCAATCGATTAGATCGCGTAAAAATCGTTTATATTAATTTATTATTTGTTATGACATTCAGTACTGTACTGTATATATGCTATATAGACTACTGTAGTTTGATCAATAACATTGATATAAACATTGTCAGGGTCATTCAGAGCAAATGCGAGGCCAGAAATTAATGCGTGGTGAAAAACGTTGTAGTTTCCGGTTTGCTCGGATACATTCCGAGCTCTTTAATTGTCCTTATTTTCGAAAGCAATTGACAAATTGATCCCATTTTTACACTCAAATAATCTGCCCCTAATAATTATGATTCGAAGATTAGCCTACACACTGTGAAATAACTAATCAGAAGAGTGTTACGCAATCAGTTGATAAAAGTGCAAAATCAAAATAAATAAGCGTGCTCCAATACAATAATATTATTGTTATTTCGATAGATTGAAAATATTGATAACAACACATAGATAATATTGTGGCGGCACTGTTTGCACAGTAAAGCATTTTCAATATTTCTACATATACATGTACTGTACTGTAATTTATTATTCAGAATAATATTTTAAAAACAATCAAATTCGATCAAAAATCGGAAAATAATAATTTTTCGTTTGGAATATAGTTTCAAACATACAGGTTGATGCGTATAAATATTTGCTCTTTTTGAATGCTAATAAAATTTACATTTACGCTGATAAATTTTTTTTAGAATAAAAGATTATCATTTCGGATTTAATATTATCCATATGTAATCAAAATATCTTAAGAATGTTATTCTTATTCGGCAAAAAATTAAAAAAAAATTCCAGGGTTCATCCTAGGTGTACTTCGCATGTATAGGAAAACATCAGAAATCAGTTGCTTCTGTGCAGAGAGAATGGTAACTACCACCTTAAACATTTTTTATTTAATTCAGCATAATTTGAACGTGAAAATTATGTTTTTTATTTAAAAAAAAATTTTTTTTTTTTGGTGTAATAATTTGTCTTTTAATTCTCGTTTTCTTCGGCTAGATGCCATTGGATTAACATGAAGCGCTAGTTGCTTCGGCATACAGTATAGAAGCTGGTGGCCGCTAAATTTAAGATATTTTGATTACAGTACATATGGATAATATTAAATCCGAAATGATAATCTTTCATTAGCAAAAAAAAAAAAAAAAAAATACGGCAAAAATGTTGATTTTATTAGTATTATTTTGAATTGCATGCATAAAGATGGTATAGAATTAGAATTGTTCGAAACCATACACTTTTAATTATTATTATATTTAACTACTAAGGTTATTTGTTTTAATGTAGGTCTTCGTAGGAATAAGATATCAACTGGGTTGACATTTATAATAGACCAATTATTGTTTTCGAATTTTACAGTAATTGTAGGTTTATTGAAAGTTTTCCTATTTTTTATTACGGTATATCCTTTTAGTTCAATATATCATTATTTTGGTAATAATTTATCTTCCTGTTTATCTATATTGCAGAATTTTTATTTAGTTTAAAAAATACAATGTCACTTATCGCTATGCTCTACTTACAAATGTTTTTTTACTGGAATACGTTGCCTATCGCATTCGCTTATTTGTCACCAATCGCCGTGGATTCTCTAACAAAATTATGTTCACACTTTATTTGCGAAAAAAAAATGTACCGGTATGTACTGCATAAATAAAAAATAAAACTAAAAAATATACCGTATGGTAAAAATGAAGGAAGAAAAACATAATTAATAATAAGTTTCGTTTCCAGAATAGATTTAATCAATTTAACGGGAAATGCTAAATAAAACTTTTTTCCTCTCTCAATTCAAGTAGAAAACATAAATATTAATAGCACAAAAAATTGACTGCTGTGAGAAAAAAAAAAAAAACTACGTCTTTACACTGTGTTAAGTTATTCAATAATATTTATTGTAAATAATGCATTAGCAATTTTCGCCTCCACAAAAAAGAAAGTGAAGGAAGACGAAAAACGCCCGATAAATAATTGATAGTTGCAGCTCGCAATGCATTAATATTCAAGTCCTTTTGAGAAAAACAAAAAAAAAAATTGTTTTTTTTTTAGTAGAAAATGTTATTTCGATCTTCTATTTTTTTCCATTCACTTTACGTGAGCTGAAACGATAAAAATAGAAGCTCATTGATCTCCGGTAGGAACCCAAATGAATCGGAATCCACTTTCGCTTCACCTGACTTTACGCTTCGAGTCTCGCACGGAATTGGCAGACCGAGTGCCGCCACAGCATCTCTATCTCTTCTCTACCTTTTCCATTTTAGCGGTCATAAAAAAGCGATATCTAACTAAATAGGTCTCTGCAGAATTGGTGCGAAAGCAGGTATCTCGATTCTTTTTTCGCTTCATAATGCAAGCTCAGCCGGTGAAAACGTAAAGAAACAGCGCGTCAAGAAAGCATTTTTCGCTCTCCTAAACTTCTCCAAAATAATACACATCGATCGATTACCTTTTTTCCTTTCCTTCCTGCCTATATATGCGCCAGCCTGGAACAAATCTTCAAATATCGATAAGCGTTCTCTCAATAAATCAATTTGAAAACGATTGAAATTTTTTTTCAAAAATTCAATATACAAATGGATAGCGACTAGCTTTCCAAATAAATTTAATAATTCATTTCTGACAAGCGCAGTTAAATTCATATACCTGGCGTATAATTCACCCAGCACTGCATCCCAAATAAAGTTAATCAAATTAAATAAATTGATTTTTAAATTCCGTCAAAAATTTTTTAGATAAAAAACATTCTACCGGGTATGCAGGTCTATGTTATAGACTTTAAATTCCATTGGACCGTAAAAATTTTCCAATTAAAATTAAAAAATATAATTATACAAACATAAAAATAAATCCCGTAACTATGACATAATTCTTTATTCCAAGGTTACCATAAATAAGAATAATAAAATTAGTTTTGTGAATACTGTAACTGTAAATGAGCATTCTCACTTTATGGTATTTCATCGTAATCATCATAGTTCCTACAATAACAGTACAATCATGACATTGCATGAGCTAATGCTCAGTCATCACGAACCTCAGTTATTTTAAGGAATTACTCATCGCCAAAAAACAAATCGTGTATAATATTTTAATTCATAAATATCTTTAAAAAGAAATTAGCTTACTCTTATTTCGTTCCATTAATATAATTTGGTGTCACTGTACAAAATGATTTTCTTCTTTCGAACCGCGCTCATTCATCATGCGCGGATGACCTCCTGCACTTTAAACCCAACATAGTCTTCCAATTTAGCAAAAATATTCCGAGTATATAATATTAAAAATTCTTAAGGCCATAAATTTCATTTATAAAAGCTATATTATAGGAAAATTTCAGCGTTCAAAACATATCATTACGTAAAAGCTAGCCTCAACGATGGCAACACCGTCACAAATTATCTTCCCGCAATATTTTGGTACGGTAGGTTACATTCTTTCAGCATAACCGCGCGTGATACTCTGCGCTGTCAAATACCATGTAGTTCAAATGAAGCACGCTAGAGAACGCTACAAGCGTAAAAATGAGTCTTTCCAAAGGTATGGTTGCAGTGTATTTGGCGAGCTATTTAAAACATGTTCGCGAGCGTACACATGCATTGTAATACACTTGAAAAAATGCTTCCATTCGCGAGCATTTCATTCATGTAACCACACCACCAGGAAATCATTAACATTGGAGTAAATTTCCTCGTAAGCAAATTTTTCTTATTACGTAAGCTAATTATGAGCTGAATGAACTTAATTTTGGATGAGTAATATTCCGTTTTGAATTTAATTTCGTTGTCATTAGCGGTTAAAATATAGTTAAACCTAATGAGTTACTTTAAACTTACCTAACCAATCTCATCAGCTGTGTTCATGACTTTGAGTCCGGTATGTTTTCGTCACTTTAATTTTTATATCATCTCATATTGGAACAAAGTTGTCTTTTTTTTCTTTCTTTATAAAAGATAAATTATGCTATAATGATGAGCTGATTGCGAGTATACTTTAATTTAATACAATTATTATAATGAATATCGCAAAATCATTCTTCGGTGGCAATGGAAAAGCCACTGATGGCTACAGCAATCAAAAAAATAATGGTAATATGGCAATTATTAAATCTAATCAAATAATTAATGGCATATTTTAATTAAATGTACGCTTCTGAATTTATTATTTGTTAGTGGAAACATTATCGGAAGACGAAGACGATTGTTATTACGCGGATAAAGATGGTTTATCCCTGGTGATCGGCTTCTCCCAAGATGCTAGTCTCAAAGGGAACGTGATTGGAGGCTGCTATAAGCCAGCTCCCGGCGGTCCTTTCTCGGCTCTCACTCCTTCAATGTGGCCTCAGGAAGTACTCGCGCATCTGGCATTACCTGAAGATGCTAACGGTCAAGACTTCCGTTATGATGAGTTTGGCTTTCGAGTAGAAGAAGAAGGTAACTACCGTACTGAAATTGTTATTCCTTTATTCTTATGTGTCTCGATTTTCATTTTTCTTCCAGATGGACCGGAACAAAGTTCTTCGAAACTTTTGAGCATTCCATTCTGCGAAGATAACCAAAATCGACTCAAGTGGTTGGCTCATTTAGAATTTAATAATATGGCAGATCTGACGTGGGATAAAGTGAGCGTTTTCTAAATAAAAAAAAAATTCAGGAGAAACAAAAAAAAACAAAACATTTAATGTTGTTTTCGAAGGTTGATGTTCAGCTACCGAGAACTGAAAAATTACGCTCGATGGTTCGTCAAGGAATTCCACACTCGTTGAGACCTCAAATGTGGATGAGACTTTCTGGAGCTTTGGAAAAAAAATTAAAATCTGATGTTTCTTATAAAGATATCGTGAAAGCGAGTTCAAATGATCATCTCATGTCTTCGAAACAAATCGAAAAGGTTTTTTTTTTAGCTAAATATAAATTAGTCATAAAAAAGTGTACAATTTATGTGGGAAATTTATTTAGGATCTTTTACGTACTATGCCCACAAACGCCTGTTTTTCCTACATGAGCAGCACCGGAGTTTCTAGATTGCGACGTATTCTCCGCGGGTTAGCATGGCTGTATCCAGATATAGGTTATTGCCAAGGAACGGGAATGGTAGATTAACCTTCAAAGATTTATGAAAATGTTTACATTTGTTAATTAAAAAATCTTGTAATTGCAGATAGTTGCGTCTTTGCTTTTATTTTTGGAAGAAGAAGATGCATTTTGGATGATGTGTACCATCGAAGAAGATCTTCTTCCGGCTTCTTATTATAACAGCACTTTAGTTGGAATTCAAGTACTTAAATGAAAAGTTTTTTTTATGATTGTTTTATTGAATTAACCGATTATTTTTTTAAAGGCTGACCAGAGAGTTTTGAGGCAGTTAATATGCAGTTATCTTCCAGACGTTGATTTGGTTATGAAGGAACACGACATAGGTTCTTCATTTTACATTATTTTATTAATAAAATTTCTAATGTACTTTTAACTAACTTCTATTAATATTGACTAACCTTTCTTAATTAATACGCTTAGAATTATCTTTGATAACTTTGCATTGGTTCCTAACCATATTCGCCAGTGTGGTGCACGTGAAAATATTACTCCGTCTTTGGGATGTTTTATTTTACGAAGGGTCTGCGGTTCTTTTTCAAATAACATTAGGAATGCTGAAAATTAAGGCAATTTATTCTTCCTACTAATTTCCCATCCCATGAATTTCCGAATATTTATTAATTAAGAAAATTATAATTTACTAAGTAATTACTGTATTGAATTGTTTGTTAGGAACCGGAGCTGAAAGTATTGGAAAACTCGGCGCAGATTTTCAACGCTCTATCCGATATTCCAGGGGATATAGAAGATGTTGATCAACTCTTTGAGGTTCAGCTTAATTATTACAATAATTAGTAACAATTAAATGCTTACAAGATTATGAAAAGCAGGTTTCGTTTCGTTTGGCATCTTCCGCGACTGACGCGATTGTTGAAACTCATCGCCGAAAGCACTTGGCGTGTCTTTTGGCTGATCAAGGAGCAATTTTGAATCCTGATTCTTCTAGAAATCTCCCCAAACAGGTTCTTTACAATACTCGTCAAAAAAATGTTCTTCCGATTTTTAAACATTTTTTTAATATTCTTTTTTAAGCATTTAAATCGACGTCAAATACGGCGGTCCAAATCTGTACTTCAACTATTATTATTTGGAGACGAAGAATCTTTAGAGGATTGCAAATCTAAAAACGTCAGGCAAACCGAAATTTTAGTTGATATGCGTGAAGCTATTCTACAAGTATCGCGCCATTTCCAATCGATAGATCCGAAAAATAATAAAGTTGTAAGTCTCTATTAAGCAGTTTGTTACGGGCAGAATGGTTACAGAAAATAAATATGAATTAAATTAATGATTGCAGAGCTTAGTTGCTGATTATTCTCTGGAAAGTCATTCGGTTGATCATGAAACTTTTGTCAACGTATCACGAAATCGCAAGCGGAGAGGAAAAGCTCTATTAGACTTTGAACGTCATGACGACGATGAATTGGGTTTCAGAAAAAATGATATCATTACTGTGCGTAAATTTAGTGGATTGAAATCCTTTGATCTCATTTCAATCTTTTGTGCAGATAATATCTCAAAAAGATGAACATTGCTGGATTGGAGAATTGAATGGGCTTCGAGGATGGTTTCCGGCCAAATTTGTAGAATTGTTGGACGAGAGAAGCAAACAGGTTTCCCGATTATTTTCTACTCGTAGATAATTATATTTAATTGAATTTTAATTTTGAGTTCTTTTTGATAGTATTCTGTGGCGGGTGACGATGCTGTGACGGAATTGATTACTGATTTAGTTCGAGGAACGTAAGTTTAAATGGTTTTTTCTACGAGCCAGTTAATCTTCATTTTATTTGTTTGCAGCTTATGCCCAGCCATTAAAGCAGTGTTGGAACACGGTATGAAAAAAACTTCCATCGTTGGTGGTCCATGTCATCCTTGGCTTTTTATTGAAGAGGTAGGTGGCATCCGCCGTTTCCTTATTCTTGTTAATAAATTATGATTTTATTCTCTTTCTAAACCCGTAGGTAGCCAGCAGAGAGGTAGAAAAAGACTTTAATTCTGTATATTCTAGATTAGTTTTATGCAAAACATACAGGTTAATTTTTTTTTTTATTTCTTTTAAATTATTCAATAAAATAAGATTTAAAATTTTTTTTTAAGACTTGACGAAGACGGAAAAGTGCTAACACCCGAAGAAATTTTATACAGAGTAATATTTAATTTAATTTCGGTTATGAATTAAAATACTAATTATAATCTGTTTTTATTTAGTCGGTGCAGGCAGTTAATTTTAGTCATGATATTGCACATACTCAGATGGACGTCAAATTACGATCCCTTATCTGTCTTGGGCTGAAGTAATTATTTTTTAAATACTTAATTAATTTAAATTTTAATATCTAAATTTGCAAATCTAGTGAGCAAGTGCTGCATTTATGGTTCGAAGTATTCTGTTCATGTTTACCGGTTATAAGCAAATGGTACCATCCCTGGTCATTTGTAAACAGGTGAATTCATTAAAAACTTATTTAATTTTAACCAAGTGAATCAAAATAGCGTAAATTGATTGATTTTTATTAACTTGAGATTATGTACATTTTTTTTAAAAATTAGTCCTGGTTGGGTACAAATCAAGTGTGAGCTGAGGTAAATTAATGCGTTTTAGTAACTTTTTCACCTTAATTGAATTTTTTTTTTTAAAAAAATAGGATTTTATCTCAATTTTCGTTTAACCTAAGTCGCGATTGGGAATTGCCAAAAGGTCCATCTAAAGATGTTACGTTTCGTGATGGAATCCGTGATATGCTAGTCAAACATCATCTATTCAGCTGGGAGCTTTGAGGTATTATTCGCATGTAGTACAATGATATGCGTGAATTTGTTACATTTAGAAAAAATTATATGTAGGCAAATGTGCGAGTCGTTACATGTGCCGCTAAATATAATAGTCAAGTTGATAGTTTATCATATAAATAATGTATTATTGGAAATGCATAATATGAAAATGAGTGAAGAAATAAAATAATATACTATGTTATTTATCACCATTAATTCAATTTAGTTTGCTTAATTTTTGTACTGTAAGCTATATAAAACCCAATAACGAGATATTTTCGGGAAACAATTTATAATTTTATATAACAATGACTTTATTTTTAATTGCATAGTTTTATCAATACGGAAGTCAACTTCATCGCCTTTCAATCATTTCTTAAAAAATCAGTAATAGCGCAATATAGCAAATTAATATCCTTAAGTATTGCACACTCCATTATTATTTTATAAAAGTCAGTCACATTAGTCAATCAGTCAACATTTTGGTTGTTATGTTAACTGTTTAGTGTTAATAATTTATATTTTACACACACGTGCAAGTAAACATTTAAATGTTAAAAGTTTAAAATAATGTAAAAAAAAAAAAAATCGAGTGATTTTTATTTCCGCCTTTTAAATTAAAACCTATAATTTATAATTTTATACTTCAATATCCAGTAAACTATTTACTTTGTTTTTATAAATACACCAACTGCTCTCATACTTTACTAAAACTTTAGTACGAAAATTTGAAATTTAATTTGGGGAAAATAAGAGATTCGAATTAATAGAGTTAAAAAATTAAGAGAATTAATTTAGCCAAGATGAAAATAAGGGGTTTGGCACACAGATCATTGCAAAGTTATTGTCAACTCGGGTCTTAATCTTCACTTTAGTTTTCCGGAAGAAAATATCATTTGATAATTATTATTATTATAAAAAAAAATTCTCGCAAATGTCAATGTACGTGTAAAATACTTTAGAAAAAATATTTTATGCTATAACTATTAATGTCAACACATTAACATATATATAAAAAAAATTATATAAACGCCTTACCGCACAATATTTACATTTCCGATGAGACAGTATCCTATTCGGAGAGTACGTGTTATCGTGGCACAATGTTTGTTTCTGGAGTGAAATCTTCACTTGGAACAAGACCGCGATTTCTTTGCTCTATCGTAATATATTGTCGAATCAGACGAGATATTTCGTGAGCCTATCAAAAAATAAATATTCAAGGTTAACTTTTCAGTTTCATTTTTATTACCGATTTTTAATTTTTCTAATACTGTACTCTAGCAGAATTAAAAAAATATATAACATAATCTCAAACTCATTCACTTAATTATTCAAAAATTATTTTCAGGGTTATTATTAATCCAATCGTAAAGGTCCAAAATTATAATGCTGTTTATAATAAACATTTAAATTTTTTATTATCTTATTTTTTTTTAAATTATTGGAGTTTTAGCAATGTAATACATTTTTAAATTTGGTACTACAGTAATTTGTAAAAAATATAATTTTACCTGATCTGTCTGAATTCTTGTAATCTTTTGAACCATTAAATTGCCACATTTCATATCTAAAAATAAAGTGCCGTCCTCAGCTCTGACTTTTCGAGTGGAAATAACTTCTGAGAAAGGATAGCATTGAAATGTTTCCTATATAAATTAATCAATTTAAATTTTAAAAAATGCAATAAATTATAATATAATTATATCCTACGTGTGCAATAATATCCAGAAAATGAACTCCATTTCTATTTAGTGCCATTATTGCATCTCCGGTTTCTTTATCGCTGATTTTCTAATAATAAATAAATTGTTTTAATTTTATTAAATATACTGTACGTTAACCAAAATTACTCTAGAAATAAAAATCGAAAAAATATCTACTGTTATTACCTTTACAGCAAAGAAACTTGACCCAAACAATGGCCAATTTTGTAAAATTTCTAACAATAAAAGTTATGTTATACAAGAATTCCAATGCCATAATATAAAAATACAAAAAATCCGTGGACAATGACTACCTAAAACTTGAGCCTTTGCGTCCGTGGAGCTTAACCTCTCAGCTTCTTTCCAATTGTCCTGAACCATGTTAACCCATTGAGGCGGTTTAATTTCTCTAATGGTTAAAACCGGTTTAGGCAGAAGATATTTCGTTTCTTTTAAAGTGGGCATCGAGTCCATTTGCGCTGCTCGATGTAACAAAGCAGCGACTCGAGACAAATCATACTGGAGTTAACATTTAAAACAATTAACAAATTATTTTAAGTAACACAAATAGAAAGTGTTTACCACGTGCTCCTCTTTCAATTGTCCTCCAGGCATTACTAATAATAAACCTTCCAAATAATCCGGAGCGATCTGATTGAAGACCACTTCGATGTACAATTGGTTATCCAAACGCATGGGATAATACCAGACCGATCTGCAAAAGATGAGGTAAAACACTTGCTGGTTCCTCTGTAGTTCGGTGGTCACATCTAAGATGTACTCTTCCCTAGCCAAAGGCATTGTAAAAGTGTCTCCTTCCACGATACAATATAAGGAAAATTCTTCCATCTCGTGTTGATTCCGAACGTTTAACATGCTGCAAATCTCTTCGATTATGTCTAGAACCACGCTAGTCGATTTAGTATTTATGACCCGTTCGGTTCCTCCCGGAAGACGATAAATCTGACGTTTGGAATTCCTTCCAGCCTAAAACTCAGTCGATTAATTTCATAAACAAAAAACGAAATATATTTTTTAAAATGTCCAAAATACGCACTGAAATTGCTGCAACCTCTTCTATACTCGGAACATTTTTTCGACCTCCACATTTAAACGTTTTTCTTAAGTTTTGTAAACAAACCATTGCGGTTCCTAACGTTTTTAACAGAACACGTTAAAATGATCAATAAAAGGTTTAATAAAATAAAGACAGTTACCGTGATAAGCTCTTCTTTTGTCGTATGCTGCCGTTTCTAAGTACTTGAACAGATAAGGTTTAAGCAGGTCGGAGCATTGAAAATAAGCGGCTAGAATGGAAAAAAGTCGCCATCCTCTCTGGCAACTGTCCGGTTTGCTGCTCTTGTTGTTTGTAGTCTGTTTCATTATTTGGCAGTAAATTTCATCTCTCAAAGCTGGATGACGGTGGCAGTTCTAGTTGTCCATCAAACAAATAAAATTAATAAAAATACGCACGCTATTCTATACAGCGCTTACAATTAGTACGGCGTATACACATTCTACTTCCGTCTGATCGTTTCCCATCGGATAATCTCCCATAAATCTCATTATAGCTGTTAACGTTTTATAAGTAAATTAAATAAAAAAAAAAATTTAATTTAATAATTCGAATACCTATAAAGCACTCCAGTGCAAGTTTATTTAATTCAGGCAAATCCAGTTTCAATAAAGAAGCTTGTATAGGAGACTAAAAACAGAATTAAAATAGCCAACATTAAAAATTTTAACCGCTAAATTATTATGCATAGTGTTTTATTTTGCAATATTTTTATAGCTGATTTTCATTTCAAATACAATTTCGCTGTAAACATTATATAAAAATTAGGAAAATACAACTAAGATAATACAATTGTACCTAAATATCCAATTGCATTTTCTTAGTCATATTAACCAATTGTATAATTCAAAACTGTTAACGAATTGTTTCGTACCTTAGTATATTTGACCATGTCCACTTGCTCTCGCCACGTCCAATCGGTTTCTACAAAAGTCACAAAGTTATTAATTTCTATAATTATTTCTGCTGCTTGATAATGAATTGAACGTCACCAACCTTTTCCTTTTTTGTTTTTCTTTTTAGCTTTCATACTTTCGATCATTTTAAGAGAACCTCGAATTGATCCATCGGCAGTACGTAACATTTCATATCTAAATATAAAATGCATCAATAGAAATAAATTAATCAGCATAAAAAAATTTTCTTACTTGTCAAGCGATTGTCTAAAATGAACCAATGCAAACTGTAAAAGAGAATGTTTTCCATCGTTTATGGTGGGTGTCGTCATCTGACTAATTTCACTCTTGTCATCCACGTAATCCTATCCACATTTATGATAGTTATAATTTCTCACAAATATTAACTGATTATAGTATATATCTTATAAAAATTCATACTCGAGTCTGTTCCGTCCAATGAGATTGCTGGCTGTTGATAACATCCTTTTTGACTTCCGAAGATCCGTTGATGCTTCTAATGATTCCCGGAGGAGAAATTCGAGAAGGTGAATGATGCTGGTGTCGACTATTTGATTGGTTGACATGATTCTGATTGTTAACCCTCGTCGTTTCCTGGCTCACATGTTGTTGGTGGTTATGATGATGTTGGTGATGATGGTTCGTAGTGTTTTTATGACTGATAGTTTGCTCAACGCTGTGTTCGCTGGTAATATTGGTGGATGGAGATGGACTCCGATGATGCTGTGGGCGACGATAAGGTTTCTATTTCATAAAAAATATAATTATTACCGGTAATAAAATATTTAATAATTTTCTAACTATCTTTTTAAATAACGTCCCAAATGCGTGATAAATTTAGCTACCCAAATTACATGAACAAAACAATTATTATTCAAAAATGTCCATTTAAACAAAAACTAATGGAACTGGACAAAAATATTAAATGAATTCCTTGCAAATTAAAACAAATATAATTTTAATTTTTTTTTTAGTTTTCATTTTATGAAAATACAAGAGGAAATCATTACTGTATTAAAATGACCTGCGAAAGCCCAATCCCAGATCAATAAAAAATGAATAAACAATTTTAAAGTTTTATGATTAAAGAAAACTTTTTTTTTCTTTAAATGACCTGGTATATGACACTTTTTTCTGCAAATGTCGACCTGGTACAACACTTGCTTCTATTTAAAAAAAATAAATTTGCATATGATGCACGATTAATCAATTCATTAATCAGTTCATTTAGTTCATCAGTTCAGTGGAGCCTTTAAAAATACTGGTAAGCGATAAAATTTTATGATTATTTTGCTCCATTAAAAACGCTGAATGTAAACATTCATCAGTACTTAGCACGAAATTAACAAATACAGTGTAAGCTACAGTACTGTATTGTATCCTAAAATCAGCACATCTCTCCACATGTGTGACAGCGTGAAGAGCTTTCTTCTAAAAGATTAATTATTGCAGAAGTTTCCTTTCTGTATAAATTACCACACAAATTGCGCTATAAAATAAAACTTGCTTTTTTATAGTAAAACTCTGTCGACAATAAATTTTCACAATGATATTCATCCTAAAAAGTGTTGCCAGAAAATCCGTATTAAAAGAGTCAGCAATAAAAAAAAGCAACTTAAAACGAGGTCAAAAAATCATAACTCTCAACTAAAAACTATTATAATAGTTTCAATGGAAAATAATCTCAAAAAAAAAAAAAATTAATAAAAAATAAAATTTTATAAAGAAAAAAAAAAAAAGCAAGATACAGAAAGCACTTTATCAGTACTAGTTCAACAGTCAGTGAACCGGAATTTCCACCCAGTTATGATATTTTACCGGAAAATTCCTACTCAATAAAAGCTCGCTGTTCGTATTGATAAAATACTTAGTGCAAAAAGTTATCATGTTTTACATCAATAATAAAAATTATAAAAAAAAAAAAAAGTAAAACATTTTATTCAAATTTGACTGACCTGTTTCGTCAATTCGGCCAATTCATTTCTGCTCAATGGTACCACGTACTCGCAAGGAAAGATCCCGGTGCGACCGCCAACTTCTCCATACAACCAACCTGCAAACGAATCAAAGCAATAAAATTACAAATTATGCACAAATAATTATTTTGTATTATATAAAATGCTCATTTAAACTTAATTAGCTTAGTATCGCAACCGGTGCTAATTCTAATTATACACTGCCTGTAACGCGCAAGAATTTAATAATTTATAATTTTAACAAGGAATACTTATATACTAATAATAATAAAAGCCGGTACAATTGCAAATACAGTAGTGTAAACAGGTCAATCGAAACACCTGCTGTTTTACTTCATTTTACTTATAAAATACTCCTTACTTCATTCATCAAGTTCAAATAGGCTTGCGATTGCAATTACTACGCTATTGATGCAAATGAAATTCAGTTATCTAGTTCTATGATTATTTATCTACATGGTAAACGGAAATAAAGCAAACCACTTCATTAACAATGGGGAGAAATATTAAATAATACTGAGACTAAAACTACTTTTATCTATTATTACAGTAATAACTATTTTTTCAATGGCGACCAATGCGAACGAAGGAACGAGAAGCATTTGAAATACCGGTAAACATTAGAGCAAATTAAAATATGATGAATATGCGATTCATAACCATTTAATTAAAATTGGCATATTAAACCGCAGATTATTTGTTCACTGTGTAATAATTTATAATAACAAAAATACAACTCCAATAAAAACTTATTAAGATAACGAAAAGTATTAAAATTAATTAAATAGGTTTCCAGTTAATTTAATATTGTTTTTAACAATGGTAAGAAAAATTTCTATCTTTCATCAAAAAAGTGAGGGGAATAAAATTATAATTTACGAGTACAAAGAAGAAAAAACATAATAGCATACAGTAGATAGTAGTGTCATTATTTTGTAAGTTCGGAAAGTCATTCTTTTAGTTTAAAACTATAGTTATACTGTACTAAAGTTTAAACTAGCCTAAGCGTTTGATGTAAGTTTAAGCCTTCGGTCAACATGTGCACCTTGCTAATTACATAGCGGTTGGGAATTAGATGAGGTTAGGTTAAGGTCATATTAAAATTCTAACAGTTACGTGAAATGAAAAATTTTTCTCTTCCGTATTTTATTTACAATGCTTTTACTTCCCTTTATTTAAAAAAAGTAAAAATATATATTTTTAATTATGAGAGTTCTCCATAATGAAGATTCTCATAGTCCGTTTAGAAAAACAAATAGAATAGAAACTGAAACTCGGTGTATCAAAAAAAGCAATTTTAATAATAAATAGGAGGGATGGGGGGGGGGGGGGGGGGGGAATA
>JAQGAZ010000531.1:0-56696 GCA_034692225.1 Polydesmus complanatus | reverse complement strand
AAAATTTCAAACGTTTAATGGGGCCTTTTTTTTTGGTGCTCGCTCCCCCTGTTACTCAAACCTGGCTACGCCGCTGCAACCGCCCTTCCGACAACTTAGGTTGCAAAAAAAAGTAACACAGTACATGTATTTGTTTACTAAGAAAAACATTATTATCTTTTTGCTCTGGTTTTTATTTTTTATGAAACTTAAGGAAGGCTTTAAAATACGTCAAGTGCTTTTAACTTTTAAAAATATTTTAACTTTTAAAAATATTTTAAAAAGAGAATACAGTACATATAATGTTCTATCGATCAGCACCACCGCGAAATTTGATCTTAAAAAAAAAAAAAGAATTGTATCGGCAACGAAACTTATGTTCTCTGGTAGAAAGAAAATATTTTCAGCTTACTACAGGTACTATTAATTTATCAAAGACTTAGATAATCCGCCGCTATTTCAAAAGACAAAATCCTTTCTTCTTTTCACTTTCGGTCCCGTTAAATAAATTGAATTCTACCTTCCATGCTTATCCAATGCCAACACTGAATAAAGACGTCAGAAAAGGTAAAGGCGGTAAATAATATTCAAGTGACTAAAATTCCTAAATAAATAAATTTAAGCTCTGATCAGCTTCATTTGCCTTTCTTAGAATTACTTTTTATTTATGTACTGTATATAATTATATATATAAAAGAAAAACTACAAATACAATAATAAAAATAAAGCTATTCGAGGTCGTTTAGACAATATTTTGTGGTATTAAAACAATTGTTTAGGTTATTAAAATACCAGATGTTGACATAATATAAACACTCGTTCAGTACCGGTAGCTTATGTACATGTATGTACATCCTGATGAAACTATTCTTATCGAACTTTTAACAAATAAAACTTTCTTACGGTATTTCAAGTCATTCAAAATACACAAATAGTTTATCTTACTTTGTAATTTTTCGAAACGTATTTTTGCCAGATTTTTTTAGTGCTAAATCTGAAGACCAACTGCTAATCATAAAAAAGATATTTTTAAAATTATTCTCCTAAGACTTATAGAATTTTAAACTTTTTTTAAAAAAAAAGAAATAAGTAAATGTAGCGTCTTCAATTTAACGTTTCATTGAATTTGATTAAATTCTAAAAAATGATTAAAATTAATATACCGATACTACCGTAATAGTACCGATATTTGTAATTTTTAAAATCCAATTTTGCCTACTTTTATCATCCAAAAGGGCAAGTTCAGCGTACCCTTAACAAGCATTGCGTTACTTTTTAATCAAAATCCAAAATCTCTTATTACATAAACAAAATTCTTACATGATAAAATTATTTAGATTAGACATGTAAAATCCATGTAGGCTTAATCTTAATTGCATACCGAATAAAATACAAAAAATTGCAAATCGGGTTTACATTTTTTGCATGACTATCCTTGCAAAAATTAATTAAATTAAATTTCTTCTTAAATTTAAATAACCTAATAAAAATATAATTATAAAACTGGAATATGATCTTAAATAATATAAAACATACTGTATACCGGATTATAGCCTATGCGGTATATAAAAAAATTTTAAAATAAATTCTAGAAGCTATTTTTTATGAAACCAGAAAAATAAATCAAATTTTTTTGATAAAAGAAAAATCCGCACTGTATTTGTTTTATTATCCGTAAAATTGAAAAAGAAAAAAAAATTGATAATGTTTTTTAAGTGCATTCTTCGATGATATACTGTAACACCTCAAACAAAAATTTATAGAAAACGAAAACGACTTTAGCTGTGTGAATGGGTTTAAATTTTTTATTAGTCTTTTTAAACTTATCAAGTTTCGTTCTCGCAAAAAAAAAAAACTCAAGTCAGAGAGCAAAGTAAAGTCAAGTGAACGCTAGCTTCGACTCGACGTATAAATAGATTGGAGATGCATCTTTGTCTTGTCTGCTGTTGGCGATGCGAGCAACTGCTTTCAGTAGCGAGAGAGAACTACTCTCTGAAAAAAAAGATTTCCGTCCACCGATATTCACGAATGGAAAAGATATGCACTTCAGCGCGCAGGCAAAGTCTAGATTTAAGCCAGAAATAAAACGAAACCATTATGTGCGCATTAGGTAACGTATTGACGTCCTGCACGTTATACGTTACCACGTAGACTACGTCGATGTTTACCACACTACTACTTCTAAGGTTCCAAATGTTTGATCGAAATGCCTTTTGTCGTTTAATAAAAGTTGCTAGGGAAAGCAAAATGCCTTTCTTTACCCCTCAATCCTCCCCTCGCTTCTCAAGAAAACATCATAATTCACCTTAACTTTCGCTCACCCACGCCACTCAATTCTCATTCAAAACGATTTACTATTAGATGATGCCAAAAAAAAAAAAAAATTATATATATATCTCCCCTTACTCCTACTACTGTACTTCCGTCTTAAATTGCACGGTGCTTTCCCCTCACGTTTTCCCTTTTCTTTCCTCACAATAGAATAAAATTAATTTGAGTAAAAAAATAAAAATAAAATCGGTTCAATGTTAATTACTCTGCAAGGACGGAGAAATGTTTTCCAGATTGTTGAAAATAAAAATAACTAAAGGCGCGGAGAATGTTTTCTCCTTCCTCCGTCTTGCGATGCCAAATGCTGTAAATTAAGAAGACATCTTATCGCGTGCATCGCGCACTCTTTATAAATGGAGGCAAAATATTCACTTAAGATTCAAGTCTTACTGTTTATAATCAGGAAAATGATAATTATTTGTTTAGGATGATTATTATTATCTGATTTTAATTTAATTAGTACCGGGCCCCATTCAATTGAGTAAGTGGATAGATACCGTAGCAACACAAATAATAATTATTATAATGATGCGACAGTATGAAACTTTGCTCATTTTGGTTAAAATAAAAATCATTTTAACAACATACTGTACTTGCTGTAGGCATATTGCATTTTAAATTATGTCGCATTATTGTGTTTAGAAAAGCGCTTTCCTACCCTTTTACAGACTTAAGTTTATTTATTTTGTTAAATTTTATTTCAGCTAGTAAAAAATAAAACCATCATTAATTTTATCACCCCTAGTCAGTAGAATAACTAGAAAGACTAAAATAAATAAAAAAAAGTACTTGAACACACAAATATAAATAAAAATAACGCTAATTGACATGCATGTTTCTTCCGCAAGTTGAAGTTGGGATCCGCTTGTAGTTAAGACTATAGCTCACGGGTCCAGGGTTATGAAAAGTAAAAAAAAAAAATAAACATCAATTCTCTATGCAAATATTTTTCAAATACCGATATACAGTATCTTCAATTCTTAGAAAATACCTCGAATTTTGCCTATTGATTCTAAGTAATGTCAATATTTATTTTGATAATGCTTTTGTTGGGAAATCTTTTTTATCTAGCTAGCTTAGTAGCTACATACAGTACTATAGTGTAGATGGGATTATACAGTAAATGATTCCTTAGAAAAGCACAACTGTCATACCAAGCAGGTATTTAAATTAAGCGATAAAATGTATGCGAAAGCATTCAAAGCAAAATAACGTTCAGGTAACGCTACCCCGCCGTGAGAGCTGAATGCATCGGAATAGAGCAAATCAGAAGTAAATGTCAAACCTAATAACGTCTTTCAAAAACAAAACACGATACAGTACTCAATTACTATTGAAAGAATGTTCCGTGAATGTTTATATCAATCGCTCACCCACACCCCCCACCCATTTCGGCGTCTTGCGACAGTCCGTTCAAAATAAACCATGCATTAACTACACCCAACCCTTCATTCTCAAGTAAAAAAATGAAAAAAGTATAATTAAATATAATTCTTATTAAATTGAAGCAACTGAAAGATACAGATTATTTTAAAATAAAAATATTCGCGCAGTTGCGGCAGTTCCAGGTAAATGCGATTAACTTTTTGTAAAGAAAATGTTGTTGTTGATAGTTAAGCAAAGGGTCAGAGCAGTCTCAACGATGAAGGCTTTAAAAATATCGTCCGGCGATAGAGCTGATGGATCTTGAGCTGGCACTGACGAGAACATATTTACGTTTTTCTTTTGGATTTTTAATAATAAAAATTGCATTACTGCACATATTGAGAGTAATACAGTAGTTGACCAAATCCTAGAGTAATTCCAGTCCGTTACCTACATATTATCCGGTAATTTTGTGATTTTGGAGGCTAAACCCCTTATTTTATACGGTATCTTAATCTTATAGTCTCATCATACGTGAGGTTGCTTTCAGGAACGTATCGAGCGCGTATTGCGAGGGCTTACTGTATTTGCAGATGGTAAAGTGAGCTTCGAAGATTGTTTCCGAGAGAACCAACAAATCTTCTCTCGCGCTCGTAGATAAATCTCAATAAAAGAATAATAATTGAAAATTAGTAGAACAGCAAACTCGATTGCCAAAAATGGTTAATTAAGGACACGCAATTTCCGCGTAAATGATGAATGCACCGAGCCGGAAATTCGTTCGTATAAATTTCAAATACGCCGCACTTCATCAATATCAAATTCCAGAGGTGTAGGCCTACAGTAGGTATAGGGACCGTGAAACGGGTTCTCACTTCAAATTAATCTAATACGAAAGCAATACAATCTAATCGAAGTTACGATAATGCTAATCACTCATTTATTCGCCGCATAATAAATTTGCAGTATGAAACGCAAAAATCGTTTCAAAATCGAACGTATCGAAAAAAGAATACTTCTGTATTGTGCAAATGCAGTATAAAATCTATTTGTTAAAACCTGAGTGCTTTAGGGTATATATGCTTATTAATACTTTAAAAATAAATGCCGCAGTGCATTATGCGCCGGGTAGGCTATGCTTTTTTGACTCTTTAAATGCAAAAAAATATACCGGTACATGTGCTGTATAATAATAATACATGTACATGTATCTGTATTTATAAATAAATAAAGCCATTATACAGTAGGAATGTCAGAGAATTACAGTTCAAATTTCAAATATTTCATCTATTAAAAAAAAAAAAATTATGGATCGAATATGTTGCTTCCGGTACCAACGTTTATGAAAAAAAAAATATATTGCAAACCGTTTCAAACTCAACTATTTTGCGGTTACTAAGTTATTTTTAATATACTGTAGTTGAGCCACTGTAAAATTACGCTGAAATTAAAATTAAAAATGCCAACCGTAGGCTACACAAAAAAGTATGCTAGTTTCGTTATTTTGTTATATAAAAGTTCTTGCACTTGCAATTCGCTTGAAATTCGTTTTAATTTTACGCAGATTTTTCAGATGGTATAATAATTATATTGTACCAATTTTTATAGGCTACAGCTCTTTACTTGAGTTAGGCTTTATGTATGCAAATTGAAATTTAGTATTAACGAATGCGGAAACGCAAGATTGGTTAAAAGACCAATGCGTCCCTTTAATATTATTTCTATTTATTAATGCGCTGCGAAGCATCGATGACATCTTAGTAATACTGTATATAAATAGGCATTACTAAATCATTTCCGATGAGATAACGACGGACATTCTGTAAAAAGATGTTACTTTTCTCAAATAATTAATCTATTTTGGATTGACAATTTTAGATTGAAATATTTACGTTAAAAAAAAGAAGGGGGGAAAGGGGATTTGAGTTACAAAAGACTATGACCAAAAAGATCGAAAACTTTTGTATAGCGACGCGTAAATAATATGCTTAAAATTGTTGCATAAATATTGTGTTTTTTCTTAAATCATTTCCGGTGTGCCTTTGCATTTTTTTTTGTTGCCCAAATGCTCGGGTGATGCAAAGATGGGTTTTCGTTTAAGTTATTACCAATCGCTATTTCCTTTTCCTTCTCGCCCCATTCTCTTTCCATTCCGATCCATTCCCTAGACGAAAATTGACGCGCATTTTACGTCAGTAGTTTTTTCTTCAATCTATCACAAAACCCAATTTCCATTTTTGTCTGAAGAGAAAACGTTTAAAAAAACAAAAATTTTAAATCAGACATTTATCTAGCTACGGCGTAGACTCACAGCATCGGTAACAATTTCGAAGTCAAACCATCCGAGCGAAAATAGCCTATACGGGCAAATATTTAATTTCATCGTTTTGTTTTTTTGTTGATAAAATACAGCTGCAAGCTTTTTAAACCCTAAAATTTATATAAAAAACCAACAGTATTTAAATACATTATTTGGAAAAATTCGAATTTAAATTCATTATTTGGAAAAATTCGAATTTAAAAACATGAAAAATGTAAAAATGACGCAACGAAGTTGAACGAACACTACTTACATTTTCCCGTTGATGCAAAAAAAAAAAAGAATAAGTAAATAAAAAAAAAAGCTCTCACATACATTTAAACTGCAACAAAAAGGAAAATTTTCCACAATTTACTTTTTTAAACGATGCGGGGCAAATTTTTTCAAAAAAAAAAATATATATATATATATTGCTAAGAAAAGCGTGAAATGTTCATCTCATTTGTTTCGCAAATCTGTTCCAAGACGTTTCAACTTTAATAAAACGAAAGTAGAAAGTATCCGTTTAAGCTAAACGCGTGATGTAATAATTTTCCTTCTGAACTTCCGTTCATTTAATTAAATCAACTTCTAATGCTCAAGAAAACAAAGCGATATACGGTACGGTAAACGAATCCAAAACGTCGAGGGAACGGAGGAGGCAGTTCCTCAATCGTACGTACCCAACCAAGTCAGACCTACGACAACGCCTTCCCATCCTCGGAACTTAATGTCTACTAGAATGAAGTGTAAGAAAGCTTAAGCCCATCTCGTCCTACAAACGCACTTGATTCAATTAGCTAACAATTTCTTTCTAAAGCCATTATTTCGGAACCTTTCGTTTATTTCAATGAAAAGGACTTAATCTTGCGCTATTGTCAATTTTGAAATAAATTGCACATGAGACCGTGCACGTAGACGCGAAAACAAAATCGATGCATACTAACAACAGACAAGATTACACCCACGCCTTAAAATTGAATTTGTGTTAACAAGTATTCTTTTTCTAATTTACGCTTTGGTAGCCCCATTACATGAAAAATACGTTAATCAGACTCTAAGAACATAAATCTTCTCTAATATTCCTTACATAATTAGATAACTTAACATAAATTATTCATAAGCGGTGTTTTTTTTTTCTCTCTCTCACTATAAAAATCGGTCAATTAGTTGTAGTAATATTTCATGGTTAATCCAATTTTCAGGATATGGTTATCAATAGGTTGAAATATGCTTTCCTCGCCATTTATAAGGTTTCGCATTGCACGAATGTAGAAATATGAGGCTCAAAATCATCCATCATAAATTCATTCCCCCCCCCCCCCTCCCGCACCCCATCCTCCTCACAAAAATCATTGTCATAAAAGTTTATCGCTAAGATTTATTACGTTGCTTAATATTGACATCGCTGCAAAAAATAAATATTTACGAACTAATATCTGCGAATCTAAAATGTAGGTTAGAGCTCGTAATGATGCACTGTTTATTTATTAAAATTTCTCAAAAAAGACACAAAAATATGTGTAATAAATTATTGTTGTGTCTCGTTCGATTTACGACCCAGACCGACTTTGAGACGATTTTCACACGATATATTAATAAATCAAACAAGACTCTAAGAAACAACGCCAGTTGGACAAACCTTCCTACGTCCGAAGTAATCATTGTTTTCAATCATTTTCCGTAATTTTAATTTTGATGCACTGGGAAACCCTCGTCCAGCCTCCTTACAGTCCAGATTTGTCTCCCTGCGACTATTTTTTGTTTGCGCCCATGAAATCCCACTCGGTGGGGGAACGCTTCAAAACGAACATATAGGAGCGTTTGCGCAACTGGCTTGACGCGCGGCTTCAAACTTTTGTTGAAAAAAGAATATTTAAGGTTCCAAATCGTCGGCAAAAAATTATTGGGTTTTAAGGAAGATATGTAGAGAAAAACTTTAGGTTTCACTTGTGTATATCAGTAATTAAAAAATTATTAAAAAATAATTCCGGTTCATATTTGATTCACCCTCGTAGAATAATCACTATCCACCATAAACCCGCGCAATCACAATCGCAGCTTATGATAACAAACATCTGGTGCACATTATCATCAAAATTAGACATATTTTGCTTATTTTAAAAACATAATAATGAAGGGTGACATGACGATTATTTTCTGAGATTAATCGATATATTATTTGAGTTGCATAAATGCCCTATCCAAGACCCACTCAACTGATGATCGATAAAGCTGATTACGAACTGCGGACTCTTAAGGACATCAACATCAAGTAAAATTGGAGGTTTCATCACGGTAAAAGAAACGAAACCCGTAATAAACTCCGATGTCGTTACCGGTATTGCGTTTTGCACTAATGTCATATACTCATACATTAGCTTTATTGTTTGACAATAGTTGACTATAGAAAATTTACTGTGTGCTATTATAATAAAAATTTCAAACTTTTAAAGTGCTCCATGGCAATATAAAAAAATATTTTATATACAGTTTAGTACTTTTCAAATTCGAAAATAATATATTCGCCGTTGAATTCAACTATTCATGTACTGCACCGCAATGTAGATTTTTATTGCGAATGACATCTAACTCAGCAGTTCTCACAATTTTTCATTATACTGTACTCGGATTCACTTTTAGAGCTCATATGAAAATATAGTGGCAGGAAAACATTGCCGTGGAAAGAAAATCCCGAGAAAAAATTATCTGGATATAATACGAGTATACCCTTAAGAGAATATACGAGTATACAAGCAAAAAAAAAAATATTATCAAGATAAAAAATATTATAAAAAAAAAAAATCAATTACGAAGTTGATGCATTTTGTAATAAATAAAAAAAGATGCTTTAATTAAGAGCGAACAGTTGCAAACTACGTGTATGATACTATAGTTTCTCATTCAGTTTCCATGTGTAAAGTTTTCTTTTCAATTAATTTTTTAAATAAGGCATTTAATTAGCCAAATTTTTTTTTTTTAAATCAGAGAATAACTCCTTGACATTAAAATAAAATAATAAATGTAGGCCTATCATTCAACAAAACCCGGTTTTACATGTTAATTTTTTTAGGCTTTCTTTTATTTTTAAAAGAAAGATAACCGTATCAGAAAATAATGAATAAACATATACCCGGTACGGTATAATTCTTATTTTTCTGTCCGTTGAGATTGAAATGCACCCCTCTAACAAACGCAGAACTTTTTTTTTTCTGTGAATGGAATTGATCTGAATGTTATCTGGTAAAACCAAAAATTGCCCTAGCTTTAATATCACTTATTGAGGTTGATGCAATATCAACAAAACAAAAAATGCATCGGTTTATCTCACAAAATAAGCTTAGAAATTGTTTGTAATGTAGGCCTATACTTTGGAGACAAGAAGCACCATCTATATGGTCTCGTTAAAGATTCAATAGCCGGAGAGGAGTTCACATCGCAGTTGGTCACGACAAAAAACATACGACATAACACTTAAGTGTTTCCAAGTATCGGTGCCAAACATATATAGGCCTAACGCAATATTCTTAGATCACAAAAACGAAAAAATAAGTAAATAAATAACAATAATAATGAAGACAAAAGTCTCGTGTTCTTAAGTCTCGTTATTTTTTAAGTACACAATTATCTTACATTCGCTGCTTTGATTTTAACTTATGCAAAGCTGGAATAAAATGTACCATAATTAGTAAAAAAAAAAAAGATGGAACAAAAGCTTACTCACTAAGCAACCTAGTATATTCAAGTCACAAACATTTCAACCAAACTTTTTCAAATATTTATTTGAATAAAGTAGCTTTTTCTTTCTCCTAATTGCTAATGCATTGTCGATGACATATATCGGGTGGCGCAAAAAAAGTGGGACCCCCTGTTATTTTTGTCATTGTAAAAAAAACTGTAAAAATTGTAAAATGAATTATATTATAAAAACCACGATAAGAAGTTAATGAAATAGTGACGTCAAAGGTTTACCTAGTAAGTAAAGAAAATTTTACAATTTTAAATTCGCCGAAAACATAATTTGGTTATTTGCAAGTTTTCAAGAGGGGTCCCACTTTTTTTGCGCCACCCGATAGAATCGCTTAACCGCGCATAAAAAATCAATAATCATTTAAAGATTAGTTTATCAGTAACCGCCTACGCACTACCTATTCAATGTTAGGGATTTAACGACCAGCTTCCAATTAACGACTTTAGGTTACGTCACCCACAATAACATAAGCAACAGCAGTGACATAATAACTTGCACCCACTACGAGCACGTCAGCGTCATTCATTTAGATGTGGTCTCCCATGCCTATAGGAACCTTTTTATGACCATCATTTAGAAAGCAAATTTATGAGAGTTTGAAAATATTCAACTTTTGCTATAAAAATGATATAAAACTTTCAAAAATGGATTATAGAGGAGGATCTAAAACGAAAAAATAAATTCAGATGAAGCAGCCGATCTCGTACTAAAAAATTGTAATAATAAAAAACGAGGAGCTAATTCAAAAGCAAGCCTGGTTTACACGGTTTGGTTAAATCCATGTAGTGGCTACTAAAGGAAATTAAAAAAAAAAAATCCCGCCTACTTATGTAAAATGCGCGCACGATATTGTATTATTTTCACATAATAGTGAGTTTAAACGACATCAGCCTAAACAAAAATGACTGTTATTAAATATTTACCAGACGTTTTGAGAGTAAAATGGCGTTTCAAGTTTTATATTATTTTTTTTTTTAAATGAAAAAAAAAAAAAGTACTATAAAGTTTGTTAAGAAAAACAAAAATTAAAAACAGAATTTAATATGTCTTAATGTAGTCTTTGATCTTTTTACATCACCGGTTAATACAATTTTGCGCGTAAGTGCAGTACAGACAGAATATCAACCCCCCCGCCCCTTCCCAATTTATTTTTGAGTTTGAAGTTCTTTGGCAAATATTTGCTGAACATTTCCAACATTATAAAACTTTGAACAATCGCTCGAGTTCAATTTCTTTCAACAACAAAATCAGGAGCCAACGGCCCTGACATGAACTTCTATTGGCTCGTATTTTATTCTTCATCTTGAGTATCACATAAAACAGTCACCGGTATTTAATTTATGAAAAAAAAATTTCATACTGGTAATAACTCTGTTAAGCCCAGGTTAAGCAAATTCGCCTTTCTTTTCTAGAAACTTTTACTCAGCGAAACATTCCCCTAGTTAAATTTCCCTGACAAATATAAAAAAAAAACGCGAGCGTAATAAAAAACACTGCAAACGACCAAACTAAAAAAAAAAAGCTTACCGGTGAGTTTTTCCCTCAATTTAAGAATCAGCTATTTTCTACCTACTGCGCTATAAAACATCACCTGCTGACTCTGACTATAGTCAAAACGTCATCTAGTACGCATGCAGTTCGAATAAATTCGAAGATTTGCGTAAACATTTCAATTCTTTTTTTCCCCCCCTTTAGTAAAAGCGTCATCTGCGTGTATATCGCTACCTTACGTTACGCAGGAAACATATCGGTGCGTAATTAAAAAAATGGAATAAAACGAACCAGCAATAATAAAATTGTCTCTATAGGTAGCGCGTTCGATTCATAAAAGTAGGGATCCGCCTAACGATGATGTTTGCTCTGCTAACAGATGGCTGCTCCACTTTTTTTTTTATATTATAATAAATACGGAGTACTGTATTAACAAAAGAAAAATCATCTGCTTCATATCTAACATTTTATTTTTATTTTTTAAAATAATGCCATCAAACATTGAGTAGTCGTTCATTGATGCCCAGCGCAAATTTAATTGATCGAAGCCATTACACGCAATGACCTCCCGATTGAAATGTACATTAGCTTATCATCATATTTTTCTTCTCCACGCGCACATCACACGCGAACTCAGAAATGTTTATGAAGATAAATATTTGAAAAGATGAGCTAGGGAAAAGCGCCTCGCTCTGACATATTCTGCTTATCGCTTTCAAAATATTGTAAAGTATCGTATAGTAAGAGAATGAATAGTGTTTATTTTCTTGACAAACAGAAGGCGATTTTTCCATTCATTTTCATGACATTTAAAAAGAATCGCCTTTTGTTGGGAAAGACATGTGCTGCAAGTTCAGTTCGAAGATGGTCAATCAATAGACAACAGCCATCGCTTTAAGACTTTAATAGTACAGTATATTCAAAGGAGATAAAAATCCTTTAGGTACCGTACTAAAAACAAAAGATTATTTTGCAGAATCGAAAGAATGCGAATAATAGTGCAGTATCCCTGGGAAATAGCTCGTAACAACACACTAGAATCCCTTGAACCCTTTATAATTAAACCTAAGGGGGTTAAGAAAGGACAAAATCAAAAATTGGAGTGCCGTATAATAATTCTCTCTTATTAATAACTACTTGTAGGTGGAAGCCTGTCAATCGACAGGCACATAAACTGGGTGCGAATCAACATCTCCAAAACCACCTTTTCCATATTACTATAGTGGCCCAGGAGACAACAACAAAAAAAATTTTCTAAAAAAATAAATTTGTAAATTTTTTTTTAAAAAATTTTTTTTTTTTTTTTTGGAATTTTTTTTTTTTTTTGAAATTTTTTTTTTTTCACGAGAGATAATGGGATTGTAAAGTTTTTCGTTTCAACGGACCACCAGTTTTCTTAATCTACTCGGAAATTAAAAATATTGTTCGCGACAAAAAATGTTTCACTACCGGTAAGGAAAATTGAATTTCTTTTAATATAATTATCATTTTAGAAATCCTTTTTTCTAAAACATTAAAAAAAGTGTAATAGCTAACGGCAAATGCAGCCTATATTCGGTAAACGTAGGGTAAAAATATTAAACATTAGCAATCTTTGTGGCAAGTAGAATTGAATATCACGTAAAAATACTACAGTACATGTATTGTCAATGCCGGTACATAAAATAACTTTTTTTTTTCTTTTGTCGGCTTACCTCACCTTAAGTTGAAATTCGGCTTATTTTTTACGGGTTGACAAAATGAATAATTTAGCTTAACTCTTAAAAAATGTATAAACAAAATAAAAAAATAACTTTCTATTTTCTATTTAGTTCCATTCGCTAGCTAGGACCATTGTGATTCGATTTCGACTGACTTTAAGACCTCATTTTTATTTATTATTTTTTTTCTTCTTTTAAATTTTGCCATTAAACATGAAGTGCAATGTTGAGAATCACCTGACGTTCTGTTTCGCTTTACATTTCACTCCGGATTGATTTGAGCCCAAATCGATAAGATCAACGTGTGTTGCGTGCGCGTAAAGGCTATATCGGTACGGTAAATATTCAAACGTCTCTTTCCCTTCTGATTCTAAAAGTGAAATGAGGTGATAAGGTGACGCTCTAAATAGAGCGACATCACCTCGCTATTTGTGCCAGTACATGTACATTATCAAATACACTAGATTATCTCCTAAACTTTTTTTTTTTTGGATAGATGGAAACGCGACATCGCTAAGTTTTGTTGACAAAACTTTTGAGCTATTAACCAATTATTATTACTAACGGGAAAAAGGTTTTAGCAAAACGCTTCCAAATAATATGTACATAATACCATAAATCGTTTGAATATTCACAAGAACGTTACCTTTTTTTTTAAAGCGCGAATTTATTCTTATTAGCAACCAGCTAGTAATAATGATTTCAAAGATAATGAACTGTCAGTCCAATAGTACATTAATACTGTACCAATTACATGTATACTGTAATAAAATATCCGCAGGGAAGTAGGAACCTTCTCTTGTGACGTTGCACAATTTTTGACTACCGCACGTTACTGGAAAATTCTACACATCTTCTTTTGACATTTGACCTCATATTTACTGTACAAACCAAAATATTTATGATGGACCAAAATTAGGTTGCAAAATTTGAATTTCTATTAGCTTAAAAATAAAAAGTTTCGCAAGGAAAACTTAAACTGTCATGGGGGTCATGGTTTGAACAACACTCAACAATAATTCACCACAATCAAAATGCATTTGAAGCGTCAATATCGGAGTCGCTTTACAAAATTATAATTGCTTAAAATGTATTGTTTCTGATTTTAACATTAACTGAGTTTTAACTTTAAAAAAAAAACCGGTACAACAATTTTTAAAACAATTATTTGACATTTAAATTAAAACTTATTATTTAATTTAAATGAAAACATTACTGTAGGCTACTGCTATGTAATAATACTTTCCAGTGACAGTTAACTTTAAACGGAACATGCCCTTGAAATATTTTTATACAGTACAGTACAGTATTTTTTTTTTCTTTATAGTTTTTAATCCCAATAATTGAGAACTCATGATAATTAACTTAATATTCTATTATTGAAAACAAAATAATTAATTAGTTTAATTCCGAAAACCGTTTATCGTTTATTGGTTTTTGCTGTTCCATCCATCAAGTTTAATTTATTTATTATTGTTTAATTTTCTGTCAACGCATTTTATCTTTTATCTATTGTTCTTATGCTGATTATTTGGAACGCCCGTCAATAATTAAAAGAAAATTTGCGGTTAAGCTTTTTTTCCCCTAGTTCTTACGCTTAGCTCCGTTGCTCCATTTCTTATGTCGTCAATAGAATTGCATGCAAGTTAATAAAGTTTCTTTTAAATCAAAATATAATATTAAAGAAAAATAAAATCGATTTTGTTGCACACTAAGTTTAAACTGCGACACCTTGAAACAATGAAATTACAAAAACATGCTGGTATTTGCGTTACAACTGTCACGTTATGTGTAAAAGATAAATGCCCTTTTATAATAATTTCAAGTACAGTGTCAGTTTTTTTATGAAGCATAACAGCGTGTCAGTTAAGTAAAAAAAATCAATCTTTTTTTTTTTAATATCGGAAAGCTCATTATGATGCTGCTGATCTGGTATTGTTATACTTAGTCGAATGTTTACTCAACACTGAGTTAATGAATGCGTTAAGTGTGAAACATCGTAAAAGCTTTTTATAGCAGCTTAATTACTGTACTGTGTACATCGTATTAAATAACAGTAATGATTTATTAATGCTGTTATACTGTATTTTTTAAAAAAACCTGACAGATACAGAATCACAACTAAATTTTATTTGCATCAATCGCAATGCATTAGTGCAATAAAAAAGCACTCGAAGTAATTATAACGCGCATCCGACATGCTGACGTAATTTAACAAAATCCAATAACAATTTTGCGCTGAATAAAAAATAAATACTATAAGGAACAGGCGACGGCAATATTTTCTTTCTCTCGCATTTTTGACCCACTTCACATTTTACTTTGATAAAAAAGGAAATATAAATTCCATTTTTTTTTTAAAAAGCGAACTTTGACAATTTCAAACAAACAAAAAAACAAAAAAAAAAAAAACAATTGCCAATACAGTATAAAATTGTTTGTAACGTTCCCAGTTACATTTACAATACTTTAATATCGCTAATCAATTATTCATATTATCAATTATTCATATAAAAAGAATAAACTCATGTAAATTACACGCCAAGTTGACCGCTGTCACATACTGTACAGTAGGCTACTTACATGACATTGTATTTTATTGATAATCTTACTGTAGAAACTTGAACACGTTCTAAAATGATAATAATAAAAAGCAAAATGTCAACAGAGAATTTGAATAATGGATATTTTAACGTGGAGCATAATACTGGTCTGCGTTGTTATATACTGTACAGTAAATACCCATACGGTACGGTGCTTCAGTTTAAAATTTAATTTAAAACAAGTCTGACATGAGTGCTGTCTCGCGAGGTATTTGTCCTCAATATCAGAATCAGCTGTAAAAATGATCCCGATTGCGATTCCCATAAATAGAAACCCATAGAATTTATTTGTCCAAGCAGAGGCTCCGTTTTCCTGCAACCGAAGCACTTTTAATAATATTTTTCGAAAGTGATAAAGGATTATATGTCTGAAAAAACCATATCATCCTTCAAATGGCTCGACTTCAATGACCTTTCTTTACCTCTGACATCTTCAACAAAAAAAAAAAATGTCATTTCACTTTTGTTTTTTTGAAAATATAATATTACACGTCAGCGCATGCGTTTTTTTCTCATGCACATTTCTATTTTATTCAATTTTCTAGTCCATTCGAGGATGCCATTAAAAAAATGTAAAAGGTAAAAAAAAAGTTCCCGTAGCGTAATATTATTAACGATGTCAAAACAAGGGAAGAATAAAATAATTACCATTAAGCCAAACATAATTATTTATTTTATTCCCCTTTCAAACAAGCTGTCAATTAACAATGAGGCTGATGCAAAAAGTAGCGCAACTCCTGTTTATACAAGTATATAATATTGAACAAACGTTTAGTCATTTCAACGTTAAACTTTTAGAAATATTTGGGTATTGCCTTTTATTTAGTTGAAATGACACGACGTAGATACTTTCAAAAAATCAAAATAAAGCGTGAAATACATTTTTTTCCCCCCGAATATAATAGGTGTAATTGAAGATTAAATGGTGTAATTGACAGAAATAAATGTGCGCCAAAACAATTTTTTTTTTTAAATTTAATGTACCGGTAACTAATCGATGAGCGGTCGCACGTGTTATGTAAATGAAGCTAAGTTGGTAGTGTATTTAGATAACGCCAGCAGCGGGGTGGAGTCGGAATGAAAAGCTAAGCAAGGTCGAAGCACGTGCACTTTGCGACAGCTCCCACTGAGGACGTAAAAAATGGATATTGGAAAAGTGAAAAAGCAAATCCCTCCTCAACCCGAGTTCAAATTTAAAACAAAAGCGTTGGGGGCTTTACGAGCGCAACGCCCTCGTCTACTTACTATTATATTTTAAAATCAGACATTTCTAGAGCTTTCTCGGAAGTCTTAAAATGAAATTCCGTACGTGGCCTAATCAAAAAATATATATCACACGAAGGATGCATCGCTCAAAACTTCTAAATGATTTTATAATCGATAATAGATTAACCATATTACAAATTTTTTCAATACTGTACTGCGCGTCCCCTATGGGGATATTTTCATCGCTGTTAAAATACTACGAGTAGTATAGAGCTACTGTAGTAATGAATGAATGATTCTCACATCCTACATCTGCGCGAGTTCTATGTCAACCAAATTGATTTCTTGATAAATATTTTTTTCATAAAATGGGACACTCGAATTATTGTTTTCATACTTCTTTGGATTCGCTAGAAAGTTGTCGAGAGAGATTCTCAAAATAACTCTTAAACTTCAAAAAAATTTCAGATTTTTTTTTACCGTAATATATTTACGAGAAATATATATAAAAAAAATGTTGTTCATGCTAAATTAAACGCGTAACAGTTTAGCGGTCATCAGCCCTTTTCGTGGGCGAAACCATTTTCTCTTCTTCCGTTCAGCACCACTTTCACTGTATAGTACCGTGTTGATACAAAAGCTTAGGTCTAAGCACACTCGAAATTCAGTTTACAAAGTTAATGGTGTCAATTGATGCAAAATAAGTTTGCTGTATAATTTAAATCATACCATAAGCAAACCTAGGCATATTCTTGAATAGAAAAACACGTTCACTTCGCCAGCTTCTGTCAATAAGTATTTTGTAAAACTAATAAAAAAAGAAAAAAAAAAACATTGGCGCCAAATTTCCGAAAATCGATTATTTTATTTTTTTTGTAATGGTAAGTTTATCATTTTATTTTTGCATGTTTATTTTTTAAACTAAAATGCACGTGCTCCAAGTGTTTCTCTATTGCTGGTACCCGCAGAAAATCCAATTCCATATAACTTTCGAGATGTTTCGAAACGTCAAACCAGTTGAATACATAATTTCTTTTTCTAATTAAAAATAATAAAATACGAATTGCCGATATCTAATTTATTCTCTATCAACAACATCGGTATAAGCAGCTGAATTCTTTTAAAATTAAAAGCAGGAAATGCGCTTTCCATCCTATGATACGTGACAATAATATTCGTACTGCAGATGTTGCATTAGCTTCCAGGCGCCACTTTAATCGTAGCATGTAAATAAATAATTGGAATCATTTCGATATATTTTCATAGCCTTTGACTCTTCAGTCTCATCCTCATCTGACAAATCGCGCTTAATAGTCTGCTCAAACTTCCGGTCTGCATCAAACTGTCCGCCTCGTAAAACGTGTTTTAGTCAGAATTAATGGTGTAAGACAACGCAAAGCTGGGAAACGAGCGTCACGGCATATAAACAAATTTTAACGAACGAAATCGTGACGCGTACATGTGCAAAACTTTTATTACGACCCGGCTACTTTCACTTTTCCTACAAAGCCAACTTGAATTTAAATTTGGCGTGAATGGTGAACCGTTAACACCCCAGCAGTTCTCCCTCAGCGACAAAATTTGAATATCTACCGTGGCAAATAATTTGTAAACATAAGTTTTAGTGTTTTTCTTCTTCCGCCACACGTGATACGCGCCTTATAAAGCAGAATGCATCGCGTTAGCTCGCCGAACAAAATCAACAAATCCAAAATGAAAACAGTCTATACGTAGATTCAGTTACTGTATTTGACATGTGTCCAACAGTCTACTGACAAAAAATCTAATAACAACGCATTATGTTTACAGTGCAAGTCGGAACATATTGGTCAAGAGCTTTTTTTTTATCTCAAGTAAAAATGAGTTGAACGTGATGTCAGTACTTTTACCGAGATTAAAGACTAGAGTAAAAAATAAATTTGTAAAAAAATGTTTTCAACAACTTTTACGTACAGTAGGCCTATGGATCAATATTTAAATCTTACCGGTATTAAAAAATATTTGAACTGCTTAACAACATTAAAGTTAAAAAGATAATTTAAAAAAAAAAGCTTTTTTAATTGTTATTCTTTAGTCCGGTTGCTTTAGTAAATCATTATTACATGTATTTGCAATAGATTGTATCTCAATCTACAGAATATTTGCTATAAATACCACTATATACTGTAGGCTACATGAGTTTAAAATAATGATAATAGATAGAAAGTAGCATATTTTTTTAATAAGCTAACATCAAAAATTACTTAATAATAACATCGCTTTATTTATTAGCACACCTTAATTGAAGCCATTCTAGCGCTCGTCGTTTGAAATAATTATGCTACTGAACCTTATGTAATGTAATTCAGTTAACAACGTATCCAACCCACCGACTACACATGTTTATTAATAAATCATAAAAATAACGCAGAATGTTTAGGCCATTAATCTCTACCTTATAATGTACCGAGCAATGATTCGTACTGTTGATATTATACACTGTACATTAACGTGCACATTTGACACGCAAGCTGAAATTGCCAATAATACAGTAAGTTACATGCACTGTATTAATATACTGTAATGTTCATTGACATAAATTGCGTTTCTCCACCAATTCGTGGCTTTAATTGATTAACTAAAAATGCGAAGCATAATTTAATTCAACAGGCATTAACCTGCTTTTAATTATCACGCTACAAACATTGAAATTTATATGAGCATACAGACAAGTAATTATTTCTACAAATTACATAAAAAAAAGTATTCGGACTTTAAATCCTATTATATTTCTACCGGTATTTCATTAATCTGCTAATAAAGATTTAACAATTATTGTTTACTAGGGGTAATCAGAAAATTAAGAGAAATAATTATTTTCGAAGACTTCAAGAAACTTTTGAATTAATATACTGTACTGTACTGTATCCTTCAATTTTTTTTAATTTCACCTAATTAAAATCACACTTCTTTTATCAGTTTTAAGTCATTCAGGTGATAAGAAAATTATTGCTGATTAATAATTAAAAATAAATTTTGTAATTTAATAATCACTTTTAATTTCGACCTTTAAATTTGCTTTTCTATTTAAAAAAAAATCTTTTAACGTAGTTAGGTAAGAATATAAACTAAATTCAATCGGTCGGTCAGGATGGAATAGAAAACACCAAACAAGCAAGCATACTGAAAAATACCGGTAAATAAATGGACCTAGTCGAGCGCACTATAAAATACAGTATGTTGTTCAAACTAACGAGCAAACAAACAATACCTTCAGGGCCGTGCAAAGAAAAAGTTTCACTGCTCCTCCTCTCCCGATAGGCAAAGATAAATCAGGGGCGGATTTCAAAGCTTTCCGCCCTGAGGTCAAAGATTAAAAATGATTATATTTTCACTTTTAGGGCGACCACATAGGGCGACCAAAAGGGGGAACTTTTGGTCGCCCTATGGGTAAAGTATTAAAGGGCCAAATTTTTGTAAAAAATTAAGCATGTTAAAATGGCGATTTTTCGCCTCCCTAAATGTGGCGCATGAGGCACGTGCCCCTAAGACCTCCCCCTTCGCACGGCCCTGAATACCTTATAATTATTTCGCCAGATTCCTATCTCGGTTGACCGGAAATAGAAAATGACAACCATTCAAGGAATCAAGTTGACCTATAATAAAAATGCTTTCTATGATATCAAAACACGTAGATCTCTTTTCAACCGACGCATAAGACTTTGGGAAATAATGTAAGCATTATTTAGATGCATTATTTAATTAATGAACTTTAAGTCTCGTTCGTTTGGATCTTTAGGCCTATTAAAATAATGCATAATTTATCAAAACTAAGAGTTATCTACTGTATAATTACTGTATTATGTTATCGGTTAAACCCAAAATTAGAACACACTATTATTAAACCTAAGCCAAACCATAGCTTCGCCTTCCCGCCAACGTGTACCATTTTCAATTTACAAACATTTAATAATTAAATTAAAGCGCAATAGTTCAATCAGGGCTTAAATGATGAGACTGAAACCTAATCTTTGTTTTAGCAAAATAAACAGCTGAGCATGCATACTCAGAATTAAAAAGAATTTGATAGAAAAACCACCAAGCACGAGTAGAAAGCGATTGCGGTCTTCTCAATTCCCATTTTAGTTTTGTATTTACTGCCACGAATATTTTGTTCGTAACGAATAACACTGTGTACGAGAATGTGGTTTTAAAGTTGACGTTTCGGCGTATCTTCGTTTTCTCAGCCGATTTTCCGCGGGGGACAAAATGAAAAGCGTCACCCACGCAATTAAACGCACTCGCTGTTTGACGTCGAAGAAAGGCCAGAGATTATTTTTGGCTTTGAAAAATAAAACTAAAAATTAATTGAATAAGAAAATGGGCATCGTTAGGTACTTTTATCAATTAATTTAATATCCAAACAAAATAAAGCTGCAATTAAATCGTCCAATTAACAAAATTCGATTGCAGTTTTATAATAAGTATTATATTCCTGCATAGAGACTTGTTGACTGACTTACGTTTCCTTTAGACTAGCGGATGCCTACATTTATAACATTAAGATACATTTTTTTTTTTTTTTAGAAAAGCGAATTTGGCGGCTGGAGGCCGTTGTGGCTTTAGCAGCTGCTTTATAAACACTGTTTTAAACTGCAAAAAACCATAGGAACATTATTTTATGACTAATTTCATAATATGGACCATTTTTTTGTGGGTTATTGGAATAATACCGTATATAGAATAATGTTCCTATAGTTCTGTAAAAAAATTTACAAATCAGTTAAATGTAATTTCTTTGTAACTTACTGATCGCTTCTACAGAATTTTTAATTAGCAGCCTACATAATGAATATTAGTAAAAGTATTTTCTATCGTGCCGCAATAGTAGAATTATGAGTAATATTATACAGCTTAATAAGTACTGTAATGCACTAAAAACAATTAAAATTATGAGCAAACGTAAAACCAAAATAAATCGAGCTGTTTAATAATAATTGTTAACTAAAAAGTAAGTACTGTATTTTTAAAAATAAGCTGACCTTTACTCTGATTAAATAAACTTCTTTTAATCAAATAGTCAACTGTTAAAGAGTTTACAAATTTCTACCTACTGCATAACAAAAATTTATTAAACAAAAAAAACATTTCAATTCAATAAAATCGCCATTACTAGAGATTTTAGACAAAAATTCGAACGAGTTTTTGTTTTTTTTTTTCGTTAAAATTAGAGATAGATTTTGCAACTCTTTTATTAAAAACAACGTTGCTACTTTTTTAAGAACTAAATTCAAACAGCAACGTAAAAAATCATAGACGTTTTCATGAAACATAATTATTTCCTCCACTTCATTTGCATCAACAATGTTAAGGGCATAAAAAAAACCCATTGAAATGTCAAAATCGTAATAATTTTTGTTTCTGCATAAAATAAAATAAATAATAATAATAAAAAACCATTATTTTTTTCCATCAACCTAGTTATTTAGAAATTCATAGCTAACTTTAAAGTAATTTTTTTATTATGCAGATGCTGTGAAGCTTCAACATCAGTTGAACAGAGTACAAAAAAATGCTATAAAGCTTTGTTTGTTTGCAGTATTTTTAGGGGGGGAGGGAGGGAGGGGGTAAATTGAAGAATAAAATTTTGTAAGGAGCAAAACATGGTGTTTACCATGGAAACGATGTCGAAGGTGTTGTCTATAAGCTCAAAGCGTTGCTAAGATATCCTACCAAAACTCGTCTAATCCCTTATAATCACTTCACTTTTCGCGCCTTGTTTACCTAATCGTTCTTTCGTCAATAATTTTTTCTCTTCACTTTATTATTAACTCCTCCGTTTCTTATTGACTTCCGCAAAATTTGACATATTGTTGACTCCGATACAAATTAGCTTCTAAAAAATTTGCTAATAAACCGTGTTTTTTTTTTTTTTGTGACCACATCCAACATTTCCTCTTTAATTTTAAAAATTACAAGCTGAAGTACGCCAACCCGTGCATTGCTGCTGGTATAATCCGTTACGTTCCCGCAATGGAACAATTACCCCCCATTATCCAAGATTTTTACTCTTAAAAGGGTCAAACAAATCCACAAACAACAATTCATTGTTGTTAAATAATTAATGACATGAAAACATTATAAGACGAAAATTAAAGGTAGAAAAAGTAGAATTAAAGAGCTAAATGAAATTGGAAACAATTTTATAAAGTTTCATAATCGAATGCGCGCCTGTATGGCTCGCCATATACCACGTTCTTTCCATTTTAAATGGCGCTTTCATTACAAAATAGTGTTTCACTTTTTGAAATAAAGAGGGGAAAATGTCCTATATAAAAACTAAATGCATCTCAATACCGGTAATGATTTAATAATATCGTCTAAAATTATTTTTTTTAAAGAAAAGGTAACTTAAATATTGTACGTACATGTACTTTTCAAACACAAACAAAACTATAATTTAGTTCGAAAAACCTTGCTGATTTACTAAGAAAACTGCATCAACAATTTTTTTTTTCAAGTGAGGAAACAAAATAAAGAGGATTGTATGCACAGTACTGTAATATGCAGTGTAAAAAATTATGAAATTTGCCGTTTTTTGTCAGAAAAAATTCAAAGCAAAATAAAAGTAATAGCGGAAAATCAACAAACTAAAAATGTGTACTATTTTGAAACATGACTTCATATTTAAATACAATAAAATGTGCATCTAATGTAAATCTTGAACGTCAATACCTATTAAAGTGGTTGAATGAAACTATTGGTTGCATTCAGAAGTTCATACTGTATACATATTATCACAAAAAATAAAACAACAAATCGACAAAAAAAAGTACTGCACTTATTATTATTACATTATTACGAGTATTATTGAATTTGTGAACGTAAGCTATAACCCCTAAGGTAGCCTATTTATAACAACTTTTACATTATTCTCCTAATTTGTTTAAATTTATCTCGTTTAATGCATAAAAGTAACGTGAAATAAAATGGCGCGATGTACGATAATGTGTTATCAGTTAAACTCAACTCACATTTATTTTAATGGCTTCTCATTTGAATGAAATTTTGCGAACGATAATGCGGCATTGTCAAGCACTAATGCGAAAATAATGTTTAAAGAGACAGCTGGTGATGAATGAATACCCGTATGTTAAACGTTGAAAGAAAATAAGCTTACTTACAGTATTTCGAATCATTAATCTTTACAAAAATTGTTATTTAAGCGATTATTATTTTTTTTTTATTGACGAAAAAATTATCCTAATTGTGCTCCCTTTTTTTTAGTCTCTCGACACACAGTAGCCTACATACATCATTCGGTAGAAAACAAACATCAAATTGACGTAACGTCGTAATGTTTATCGAGTAACTAAAAATAGTCTTATACGGCACGTATACGTAAAAAATTATTTTTTTACTCATCTAACGAATTAACGAAGAGAAATTGGAACAGGCAGTACATGTAATAATAACGATTACCGATCATCCAGAAAAAAATTGTAAGGGTGATTTTCTTCATGCACTTCACCCTCTATTGGCGCGAACTTAATACATGAACTTCAAATAAATTTTAATGTTGTACCTTTCTATTTCTATGAACGAGTAGGAAAGCTTTTTATCTAACACAATAATACACATTATTTTTGACAAATGTATGAGATAAACGAGATCTCACAACAAGCAATTTTTTGTTTTTTTTTTTCCTTAATTTTTTTAATGTACCGTAGTCATTTTAACCAAATTTTTGCAATTACAAGTACTTGGAAATACATGTAACATAAGGAAAAGCACATGCAACATAACATCTAAATATTAAAACTGTCTGGTCAATAGCTGAAAGCCTATATTAATATAAAATTCCATTGCTGTAATGTATAGTATTTTCATAAGGTTCCTGTCCCTGAAATGCTCGCACGATTTTGATACTATTTTCATTATTAATTTTAAATCTGTCAAGAACCAAACTGATCAGCGGTGGACAGGAGCCCTAGGCAATATGCCAAATGTCTCATGGTCTGCTGCCTGCATTTTTGAGAGGCCCGGTTTTCCCAAAAATTGAGGCGCAGTGCCTATTATTTTTCCTTATTGCACCATTTTGCAAAACACTGTAATTTAGTATAAAATCGGAGAAAGATTAGAGAGATTGCGGTTTAGCTTTTTACCTCGTTCTTATGCTTATGTCTAATGCTTATGTCTAATGCTTCTGACGTTGGGGTGTGGACTTTGGAACTTTTTTTAGCACAGATGTCAATAAAGCAAAAAGTTCGAAAGTCCACACTCCAACGTCAAAAGTATTAGAGTTAAGCATAAGAACGAGGTAAAAAGCTAAACCGCAATCTCTCTTTTGAATTATTATTTGGGAATGCTTAAACTTACAACAGTATTCGCTTTAGTCGATTCCGTGCACATGAATTTACAGAGTGCGTAATTTAATTACAGTAATTAGAAACAAAATATAAAGATTTGCTTTGGTAAAACAGTAACGCACTAAATTATTCTTTAAAATAACAAACGCGCCGTATGCAAAATAAAACTACGCCAATATTATTTTAATACATTATTCATTAAAAATTTCATTTCATCCGTTTTCATAATTAACCTCAGACTAAAATTTAAATAATTCCCGTTAACGAAGATCGATTGATTGCTGCTATTCATTCTTACTTGTTTATATACAGTACATTATAATAATTTTGCTTCCAAATTAGAGCGTGCATCATAATAAACTATATGAAATTAATAAACTAAAGAAAATAGTTATGTTGAAGGTGATTCAGAACCTGCTGTAACAAATCAATAACATCTATTATTTTTAGCTGTACCGTAGACGATGTTTTTATTATAAATTACCAGTTGAAAGAACAAAAGTTATTGTTCCATTTTTGCCTACAGGATTAATTTCCTTTTCTTATACAAAATTTTGATTTGCCCAAAAAATCAATACAGCATGAAAACAAGTTTTTTTATTAAAAAAAAAAAAAAAAAAAATCTGTTAATAATAAACTTCGAATTTGAGTTAACGAAAGAGATCAAAAAAGCAGAATTAAAACTAATTATTTTCAAAACCAGTACAATAAACCACTTCAATGTTCAACTTATTATCGTTTAATTTGTTTGACCAGCAGATGACTAGGAGATAACGAGCTGATTAGATTTCTTTTATTTACGACGTAAGCAAAGCCGTCAACTCAAAAATTGCTTGTCCGAATCAAATTAATTCACATTCCGCGCAATGTATTTCCAGCACCAGGCGTGCGTGCTCTTAACTTGACTGTGTAAGCTATGGAAATCATTATTTTCAGGGTCGAAACGACGTCTGACAAACAGCAGTAAAAAACAAAAAAAACAAAAAAAAACCGCCAGATAGAGTGTTGTAGTCTCTTGAATTTGCTGCAATTACTTTGTTCGACAAGTGTGCAGCTAAAATGTAAAAAAAAAAAAAAAAACTCTAGAGAAATACATGGATTGTACAGTACAACATAATGTCACCGAGTTTAACAACTTTTCTGTCTTCCCCAGCATTTTCCTTTTGTACTTCTACTTAAAACCAATATACTTATGTAAACAATCAAAACTACTGCAATATTTAATTGGGGACCGTGATTCGATTACATCGATCAGTTTAGGATAAAACCCAAATTATAATCAATCTCTTTAAATTAGCTTTTAAGACCTCTGCTTGAAATTTAATTATTCAAATAAAAAATATCAAAATAGTTTCGCTTTCGTGTGGGCCCTATATTTCTGTTATTAACCCTAATAACAATGGTAACTTAAAGCTATCCTGGATGATTGCTTGCCCTTCAGGTGATGATGGCGACTTTAAGACTTAGAACGGTACGTGACGCCATAGAATGATTTTATATGAGAAGCTACGAACAGCTTTTAATGTGCTAGAAGGTCGAATTCATTTATGAAATGAATTCAGCAACAAGTTATACGCGCAGTTTACATAACAGCGCCATGCAAAAGAAATGTCCACCATCCCCTTAAGCAAATTCTTATTGCGAGAAATAATGCATTACGGTCATTAACGGTATCTTATTAGTAAATCATTCTCTTTTAAGTGATTCCTTACTCTATAAGTTATCATGAACATCATCTTTCGTAGTTACGTTTTAACAAGAATTTAATGGTATTTTAACCAATCACAACAGACCGTCACTATAATAACTATTATCAGACGATTATTATTATTACTGCGACATAAAACCCAGCAGCCGATTAAAGTGAACTTAAAAAAATACATGCAACACACCATTACGATGAATTCTTTATGTAGACTACATCAATTATTATAGGCTAATTATTTAACAAAACTTTCGATTTAACGTAATTATTACCGGTATAATTTAAGTGAGGAAAATACTCTTTTCGGTACAACAAAATTTTCGCCCATAACTGCCGGTAGTCGAAAAGTTTTTAAATTTAATTAACCACGAAAAATAATTTAAGACTATACATTCCTACATTTTAATTATTCTATGGCAGCTTACTTTATTTTTAAAGTTTCTTTTTCTTCGATACTGTATTTTCAAAATCAACAGATTTTCAATACTGACAACGTATAGGCTACAGAAAACTTCCTTTCAAATTCGATACGCAGAGGTCTTTGCAATACAGTACATGTACCCTGCAGTATTATGGCTATATTTGTCCTTTATTTTATTGCGCGAAGAAGGTTGCAATCATATTGATTGATTCGAATCACAGCGTTATCAATCAGAATTTGAAGTGTACTTTACTTTTAGAAGGGAAAAAAACCCGGAAAAGCGATTTGAAAATAAAAACAATCAGTCGCATTGTTTCTTTTTAAAAAAAAAGCATTGTAAAGTAGAGAATTGCGCGCGTCTACTTTGTCCACAATGCATTGATGAAAGAATTGAGTGTGCCAGCAGATGCATCATTTATTTCTCCGACGAAATGCGTAGGCCTACATAGTGCGCAGTCAAGCGCGAAGCAAAAGGAATAGTGCAAAGTGAATGGCAGCCACTTATTACCGCTCCCTCTGGTGAATAAACAATCATTAATTAACACTAGACCGAAGCCAACTTTTTCTTCCCATCTCTTTATTACGAATGGGCCCAGCTCCGCCACCACTAAATTCCCAAAACACTTAAGTCGTTCTTAAAATTCGCGGTCACCGCCATGTGGCGTTGCACGTGCCGTGCGTTCAACCAAGATAATGTATAGGTTAAACTTCTGTCATCTGCAAATCATAAATAACCAGTAATTAATCTCCTATTTAACTCCCCACACTTTCTCTTTAATGGTCGCTGATGTTTATGAGGTAATAAACGTAAAGTGCGCCCGTCCTCTACGGTCTACCTTCGAGTTCGCTGCCATTTTTAATAGACTGAAATTAAGTGAACATTCCTTCTGCATTTCTCACGCACGAGGACCAACTCTTAGAAAGTTAGAATTTAATTATTAAGAAATTGCTACTGCGCATGCCTCCACCTTTAAATTAAAATATTGAGTATTAACATCAAGAGAATGCCTCTTTCTCGGTTAACACCGTGCGTGACGTCATCAACTGAAAGTGTCATAATTTGAGCACGGTATTATAGTAGTTGAGTAGTCATGGTGAAAGGTAATGGGGGTAATAAATGGGTGATAGTCTGATACCGTACGATATCCGGTGCCACCCATCCAGCGATCTCGATTTACACTTATTTCATTAACATTTTGTTAAATCAAGTGAGCGCATGTGTACGGCTTCTTTCAAAACTTCTTATATTGTTCTAGAAATAAGTTTTACTGAAACTTATTTTAAAACGATGTTTTATTCAATTTTATTTTGGAAATTAAATTTACAGCACTTTGATATCATATGAATAATGTATTGCATAAGTTTTACTGAATCTTTCCCTAAAATTAAGATCTACTCCAATTTCTATCCAATTTCTACTCCGATCCTATTTATTGTTTGCTATGTTACCAAGAATTGTGACATTTCTGCTTTCAATACCTTCCACTTTCATGTTTAATTTTTGATTAAACATGGCAATAAAATAAAAAAAAAAATTTTTTTGGTCTAGAAATAAATTTTGCTATAACTTGAGAAAATTTAATCTCGTTTTTGTAAAAACCTCTTTTATTTAAAAAAAAAAAAAAAAAATTTTAAATCAAAATTAAATCGATTATGAAAAGCGGTGATAACGAAATGATGTAGGCCATTAGCGGCATAGGAAGCTCCAACAAGTCTTAAATAAAGGTTTTTTTTCTTTTTTCTAGAGTATTATTTTGTAATTTTTGGTATTTTCGCATCGCTTGATATGCTGCTACAGTAATCCCCCAATTTATGCGGCTTATTGGTTCCTTGGAAACAGCGTTTAAATGAAGACATGACTTTATAGTGCATCTATTTACCGTATACTGTAATGCGCAGTCTCACTGTCTTCTCAAAAGTTTTAATGCATTACCGCCTTACCGGAATAAATTAATTTGAGGTAAATCCTATTCTATTGCATGGTGGTAAAATTTTGTGCCCAATTGATTCGCTCAAAATTTTAAATTCTCATCTGCGATAAAGCTGAGGAGAAGGGTGTTTTTGCACGGGTTCGAGACCGGGATACTGCCTTCTCTTCTTTAAATTGGTCGGCCTGAAAAATTCTAGGTGCGGTTTGTCTGCGACAATTGAGTAATAAATAAATAAAGATGAATTTGTGTACAGTTACTGTAATTAAATTGTATACTGTATATACAGTAATTTTTTGCGTTTACAAGCTGTTTTTAAGTTACTTAAATTTCATTTCACGATTATTTAGCCATTTTCATTTTTTAGGTTAGATTTTGTATTCCAACTTTTCTAAATACTGTACGTCACTGTGTGACGTGCAGTTACGCTCCAAAAGCGGACAGTGTAAATGTACTCGTCTACATTATTACATTTTAACTTTACAGGAAGCGCATACATTGAATATATTTTGAGTACAGTATATTAAGTTTTTTTTTTATCCGAATGATGTTAAAGTAAAAGGAAAAACGATAACAGGCACGATTTTTTTTTACCCCGGTAGTGAAAGGAAGAGGATGAAAAACATCTCTTAAAGGCAGGACTCGTAATGCTATTAATCACAATATTATGTGCTGACGTCAAACGCACTGACCTTAAAATGCTAAGAGATTGAAATGTTAATTTTTTTTTATTGGGAATTCTGTCAATAGCGTGATAATTCAATTCATCGAAATATTATGAATTCCATCGATCATCATTAACGAGTGGCCGGAAGCGGAAATTCCAAAGTAGCAGTGAGGGTCAGCGTAACAAGTAAAAATAGGCAGTAAGGATAATTATTTTTTTTCTCTCTCAAAGAAACTACCTGAGAGCTATCGACGACCGAACTTAAATTGAACGCAACCTTTTGTCCAATCAAAAATCGCGGTTACGAATAAATCGAAAACAACTCGAGATAGAATTCCTCGTCTCTTGGGCATTGAATTCGTTTCTAACACCATACTGTATTTCTCTCCCACAAACAACATTTCTCCTCCCTCCCAAATTAAGTTACGGTATTTTTTTTTTTTTTTTTCTTCGTTATTTTTCCTTTAAAAAAAAAATAAATTGCTCACAAATTAAACTAAACGGTAAGTTGAAGAACAGTAGCCTAATCTAAAATTAAAAATAAAATCGATATCAATTATCGAGTTAAGAGGGTCTTCAAAATTTAATTCTAAAATTATTGTCTACCCGTCCATGAGAAAAGATACGCTTCCTTTTATCATTTTTCTGGACTCAGGGTAATCGTCTTCTTTCAGCGTAAAGAGTAGGCATTTATTTGAACTATAAATAATGTACAGTACAGTACAGTATTACTATATTCCAGCTGTTACTCGTACTAACCACATAGATTTGGCCCTCTGCCGCCCCCTACTTTTGACTGTATATTATGTAAGCTAAACTTTTGTAGCTATTTTTCTTATTCTGTACATGCACTTTAAATACGGCAATAAAAACAAATATAAAAAAATTAATATTAGCCTACATGTACAAATAATTGCGTTTCCGACTTTGCAAATTTATTTGTTTTACGCTAAAGAAAAACAAAGGTTCACCTTATGAATCGCGAAAATTATTTAATAACAAGGCGTCCAAATACAGCAAGTCTGAAAGTTTTGAAAAATGAAAACATTGGTCTGATTTTAATGGAAATGTACCGGTATTAATTATTTTATATTTATATTCAGCAACATTTCCGATTTAATAATAATAAAAAAAAAAAACATATCTAATATGACCTCTATAACTGAGTCGGCACGTGTTATCGCGCTCAACGAAATTTATAGTACGTGTATTCCTATGACAGCGACATGTTGATTGACTTGTGGATAGTGCGTAGCGGTCAATGAGAGGACTACATGTAGTAGAAATTTCGTTGAGCGCTACAACACTACTGCTAAACTGATTTTATAGCCTACTATTTTATACAAAAAATTTACTTTTAAAATAACAGATACAATAAAGCGTCCAATGATTAAATTTAAGCACATTTTCATGTGAATCGCATAATTTCATATTTTTTTAATTACAGTATGTCTCATCATCTCATGTATTTATATCTAATTAGTTAGCATCAAAATAAAAAAAAAAAATGTGTAGCTCTCTAATTAATCAAGAGCAAAAAAATATTTAAAAAAAGAACAAGCAATTTACGGCTGAAAGGATATATGTCTGGACAGCATTTGACTCTCACTTGAGACATTATCAGTCTTCATTTTGCAATACTACGAGTATACATATGATTGCAATCAGAAAATTAAGTTATGAGTAGTAGCTACACTTTTTTTTGTAATTTTAATTAGTTTTAGTTGGCCTTTATGCTTAAATAGAATGCATTGTAATGCCTTCAAAATAAAAAAAATGTCAACGCTTGACCTCATTCAATTGCTGAACAGTACTATAAACCGCAGCTGCCAATATTACCGGTATTGCAAATAGGCGACATGTCACATTTCAATGTTATTAAATGTGGCTATGATATCGATTTTGTTTTGTTTTTTATTCACAGTTTGGTAAACCAATATTTCTATGCCTATGAACAATTTTTGAACTTTAAAAGAAATTTTTATGACTAAAAAATTCAATTTGATATAATATGATGTAACCTTTCAAATGCTCCCAATCATGTAGAATAAATTATTTATAAGCAACATTTTTAGTTTTTCTTGACTGCAGGTTAAAAAAACAACCTTGGAATTTTGGTAAACTATTGTCGAAAGTTTCTTTGTATAGAACATCTACTGTACATTATATAATTTTCTCCAAGAAAATTAAATTTATTTCCTTAAATTTAATATTTCGTTAAAGCAAATTTTATTTATTACGCTGTTCCGAAATTAAATTATCATCGATTGGAAAACCCATATACAGTACTAAAACCTACTGCTGTGTTTGGTTATAGCATCAAATTAATAACACAAATTTGCATAAATCAAAATAAACCAAATTCAATTTTATCATAAAGTCTAGCGAAACTTTAATTTTAAAAAAATTCAAGTTTCACTAGACTTTATATATAGCAGATTCAACTTTGCATTTTTTTTGCAAAAAAATAATTATTCGTCATAACTATTGTAACCACGCAGCTTGCGTTTTGAATGCGCTCACCGCCTAAAAATCCAGCTTTTATTTAAAACTTAATTTGACCTGTTACTAGAATACAGAATAGCAATGCTTAAATTTGATATATTTTAATAATCTAAAATTCAAAATTTTTACTTTCCAAAAAAAAAAAAAATAATAAAATCGAAAGTATAAAATGTGCTATTAAAAAAAGTATTATTGATGCTAATTATTCTGTAAAGACGACTTTTTGACGTCCTGTGCGATCAGCAGATGAGGCCAATGTATACCTCTGCCATGTTTTGATATTTATTCCACGTTTCCAAAGAGCTTGACATGAGATAAATCATGAAACCACAAAACATGCGCTCCCATAATTTTGAATAAATCAAGCTTTAACCAACAGTTTTGCCAAAGGTTATTGCAAAGCCAAACAAAATATCTACTAGTAAAGAGGTGATCGGTTAAATAATTAGGTTGACGGGAATCCCTACTTCATCTTTTTCGATTCTGATTTCTTTCGGGTTTTTTTTTAAATTAATTATACTTTAACGAAACCTTATTCAATTTTGCCTTAAGATTTTATCATTTTTTTAATAATTTATTTTTTTTTTAAATAATGTTTTATAAAATTATTTTTATTAACCTATTTTATAATTCGTTTTAATGTACATGTACTGAATTTTATTTTATTTACGGTATATTTCATTATTTTTTGCTTGCCAACCAACAGTCATAAATAATATTATACAGTACCGGTACCAAATCTTAATCGCAAAAAAAAAATTATTTTAATTATATATCGATCAAAATTAAGTCAGGACTTTTAACAGAACATGCAACATCCATTGTAATTAATAGTAATGAAAATCAAATTAAAATTTTTTTTTTTGTATTTTACATATTATTTAATACATAGTGGTTAGGCATTATGATAATTTACAAAAAAAAAAAAAAAGGTTACCAAAACAATAAAAATAATGTCTTCATAATTTTGTCACTCTTAGTGATCACTGTAAATATTGCATCATGCTCTCTAGGCTCTACTGACTAGTCAATTTGTCAAATACTCGTACTCAATAATTTAAATGTGAGTGTCGGTTACTATGGTTAAGTTTGGTTGGCTTAATTGTTAATTTAAATCAATGCATAAATAGTTTTAGTCACTATTTTATAAATCCCAGCAAAAAAGATATAAAATACCGCAATGTTTTTTTCTCATCATTTTGACTATTAATGTATAATCCTGACGTCAACAATTTTTCGATCCGCAAATAATCGATTTCATTCTTTTCTAATCCAAATTATTAGATGGCAACTGTCGGTAAACTGGAGCAACAATAAAAAAAAAAAAATAGAAAAGAAGTCAATTAATGTTCTTTTTCAATTTGTAAAATAGATAATAGTAATCGGCGCAAAACATGTCGATTGATAATTTGAAACAGCAGTGAGAACCACAAAAAACCTAAATAAATGAGTGTAAAATTGCGCTTACAGCGGCCAACGCGCTGTCAGTTATCATTTACCGTAATATTACAGTCTTCCAGATATAACTTTTGTGTGTTATTGAATAAGGTTAAAATTGCTCGAAATGACATCAAAGAATAGCGGTATCGCCATTTCGGCGTAATAAAAAATTCAAACTACAGTACCCTTTATTTTCTTTGTAACAAAATTATCGATAAGCTTATCGCAAAATTCACTGTACTGTACATGTACATTGTACTCGTACAAAGAATTTATTAGTTCAATGAAATTATTCATAATTTATATTATGGAGCAAGTGATAAATAGAACATTATTTACTTAACCTAGCCATTACCCATTCGGCACGTTGGGCAAAGTAACAATGATTGCGTTAAAACATTTAAATTTATATAGCTTAAATTTAGTCCTCCGAGATAAAGCTATGACAAGCGCGCCACTGTCCAACAAAATTAGCCATACTACTGTACGGTATTACGAATTTTTCAGTACGGAATAAGGAAATATAAACGATTTCCAATAAATGCATTTCTTCAGTTGGGCCTACTTAGCGACCCGTCATATATTATGACAGCGCAAATACAATAAAATAACTTAATGTTTATCCTTATGAAATATTTTTAAAATTCGGCGCAGCTGGCTACATTTTACACGAAGCAATTGAAGCACGGTGCACGTGCTCACAATAACAAAATGTCGACACGTTCTCAGTAAACTTCTTATAAAGTTCGCTTTAAATAGGGAAACAATTGTCACTTCAACGAAATCTCTCATCGCAAATAAAAAATAGTGCCATTTAAACTCGTAAAAACTTAAACAATAAAATACTAATTTAGCTGCAGAGTCTGACAATAACAATCCGCGAATAAATTAGCTCATTTGATGACGCCAACGTTTTATTCAACGTCAGTAAAAACCGTTTTTGTGGCCTATTTCTACTAGATCTTTTTGTGATCAATAAAAACTTGAATTTTCAGTACCGGTACTGTATTTAGATTTCCAATAAAATTATAAAATGTTGGGAAAACCAACTTTTGACTTGCCGATTTCGATTTGACGCTCGCAACTGTCAAATTAGTTACTAAACATTATTTTCTTATTCAATATTAACTTTCACATATTTAAACTGTTTAGCAAACAAATGAAAACTAAAATGTTGTTTAAGAGCCTGCTTCTCGAGGTCAGAAATCGGCGATGACAGGAAATTCCCCATTTTTCGTCACATTTGTACCTTATGTAATACATGTACATATTTACGTAGTTTTCCACGTAAGCTAAATGGCGTTACTACAATTCAGAATCAAAAATATTTGCTAATTTTCTCAATTTATTGCATGCCGTATTATTAATAACTTTGCAAGTGACAAAATTAACGTTAATAATCAGCAGAGTATTTCAAAACACTGGTCTCTCAACCTTTCGTGGTCAAAGATCCGTTTTCACATCTTATAAAAAAAATAATGCCTGAAATTTATATTCTATATTAAAATACAGTATTATAGTCGTATATCACAAAAAATATAAATTAATATAAAGAGAAAAAAAAAATATTGTTAAATATAACGGAACGTTAAAAATAAGTAGGTCTACATGTACAGTGTATATAAAAAAATATTTTTCATAGCTTTTGACTATCGTTCCCTCATTTGATTCCACGCAACTCGTTGTCATTCATTTGTAATCCTTCCGCATTATCTGTCAATTTTTTTTACCGAAACTTTTTCATACGCGGAATATAAAAAGAAAAGAAAAGAAAAAAAAATGCTCCGTATTTTGTAAGGTATACAGTACGTTGCTTAACCCCTTCTCACTTTGCATGTTTCCTACCAATCGAAGATCCTCCGTAATCCACATCCGCTACAATCCTTTGGGAAACGACATATTTTTATTCTCAACCGAACACGCATGCGCATTTCAATTTTTTTACATACTAGACAAAAATAAGAGTTAACAACTTTCGCTCGCGCTAACTTTATCAAACAAAAATCCAAAATTATACGCTAGAGAGTGCTGAAAATTATAGCTCATCATCAACCTCCGCTTGATAATTGAATTTTCTTTTTTTTTTTTTTTCACCTTCTTATTTTAATTATCGTGTAATTTGATTGCGTTTTTTTTTTTCGACAAAATAAATTACAATTAATAGTATCTTGACGATTAATTAATATATCTTCATGTTACTTGTCATCAGAGAAAGTTCATAAAACGCACACCCACGAGGTACGATCATTTGGCATGCCATTTTAAATATACAGTGTGTCACTTCACGCTATACACGCATTTGAAATGCAGCCAAATTGAAATGCTGGCCCCCACACTGCATGGAAATTAATGTAGAAAAGACTTTGATATAGATTATGACATAATTAACCAAAATTCTATTCAATTAGCCATGTCATTAAATATTTTTATTTTTTTTTTTTAAAAAAAAAAATGCGATTGAATAACTCGAAAATCGATGTGAATCAAAAAATATTTTTATGCAATTCAAAACTTTTCAACAAAATATTGAGCACTATTAAGTAGCCTATATTATGGCGCACTAACTTACGGTAAGAATAAAATCTTGTTCGGGAAAACTACGAGTGTTTACATAATAATAGTAGCTTTAATAATAAATCCATATTGGGTTCAAAAAAGAAGGCGCTACAGTTTGTGCTCGTTTTGGGAGTTACGATATCTGAAGAAAATAAATATCCTACGCGAGTTATTTACAAGAGCATTCAAAAAAATATTAAAACGCAATAATTTATTTCGTTATTGGTACTTCTGCATACATTTGTATGGATTTTTCGTGTAGACCTACTTAAAGATTAATAACGTTGCAGAGTAAATAAATAAATACGGTAGAAAAACCAAATCAAAAAAAGAAAACTCTCGTAAAAGTTCTAAAATTGCATTCAACTGCATACAAAAAAATAATTTCTAACTCTTAACTATCAATTTCTTTTTAATCAAGTCATATCAACTCGAATCTCTTAACACTATCATCAACATATACGTGACATAACTCAAGTTTTTAAAGCAAAAATAATGTCACTCTTCTTTCGCATATTTTTCTGTTCCTCTAATTAGATTAGTTGCGCATTGAAACTTAATTTTGAAAAGATAAAAAAAAAATTGGAAATAAAAAAGAAAAATAAGTTAAAAAAAATATATATCAAAGTAAACCGAGACGTTCAATTTTATGAAATAAAATTAAAAAAAAAAAAACTATATTGAAACGAAGATTAAATGAGCCATAAGCTATAGACTGCATGTACACGCTGCATCACTTCTAAAAATATAAATTTTATTTATTCACCCAAGTTCAGTCTCATTAGTAACTGATCCCAATCTTGAAACAAGCGATACACCGAAAGCCTACACGGAATTTTATTTATGATATTTACTTTCAATATTAAACTTCGACTGTAGTTATAACCATATATGCCACGCGCTTTTTATTAATAAGATGAAATGAAATAAAATGTACCGAAGCTCGTGTTACCCAATCAACTGAGAGTTTTTTTTTTCTCTCTCTCTCTCCATCTCTCGTGTTTATTTTCTAATAAGCGCACGAGCTGTAAATTCGCTTTCTATTGTGATTGCCAATTGAAATAAAAGACAAAAAAAAAAAATAATAAAACTTCTTTATATTGATTAAATTTGACGGTTAACGTATGGGTTAACCACTAATAGCATTTATTTATCATAAAAAAAAAATGTTACTACCCCAAAATTAAACATATAAAATTAATAACTTCGCAATAAAAGAAATAATAATACTGTAATGTATTACCGGTAAATAAAAAGTAAGATTCCATTTTAAATTAATCAAATTAAATCTTAAGCCAAAATCTACCCTGCATAACTGTAATTACACGCTCATAAATTATGTGCGACATTTACGTTAATAAGATAACGCGAAAGAAATAGGTACCGGTACATAAGCGCAAATGGAAGATTAAAATAGTGGGCGGAATTCACGTAAAATACTATTGCGTAGATAACATAAGAAGCGCTGACAGCTTGACTTGATCCGTCGGACTTAAAAATATAAGATAAAAACCTAAAAATAGCGGCATAACATTTTGATTTAAATCGTCGAAACTCAACTTAAGCAACAATTTTATGATTTGGAGAGACGTTATGCGGCGTTAGGGAGCAATATAAACGCTTTTTTTTTTCAAAAACATATCGCCCGAGAAGGTCATTTCTGCAAATGTTAAAGCGTCATTAAATTCCTCAATCCAGATAAAATGATGCTTCTTTAAAAGCTACCTTCACTTAGACATCAGACTTTGCGTTATCCGGCGCCAACATCTCTCACCCCCTTCACACTTAACTCAAATCCATTCTCCCCACCTCCACACAATTATTTTCTACTCCCACTTTCATCCCTTTGGCTTTTCCGTGTCATTTAAAATTTACGAGATTTATTTTTCTTTCCTCTCAGCCATGCCAATGGAACTGTACAGTCTGTGGAACCAGTACCCCTGGGTGTTCGGTGAAACGGTGTGTAAACTTCGCGCTGTAACCTCGGAAGCAACGACTTACGCCTCCATCTTGACAATCGTGGCCTTCACTACCGAGCGCTACGTGGCCATCTGCCACCCGATGCGGACGCAGACCAAATCCAAATTTTCCAGAGCCACCCGAGTCATCTTCGTCATTTGGCTGCTGTCGTTAACTAGTGCCATGGCCTGGGGTCCCTACACCCAAATCAATTACCTCAAGCACCCGGACAACAAGAGGCCGATCCTAGCTTCGGCTTGGTGTGGTCTGCCCTTCCACGAGCCGGATAAGAGTTGGGAAATGTTGATCGTATCGTCCACCATCGTCTTCTTCGTTCTTCCCATGACCATCATCAGTGTTTTATACATCCGGATCGCCCTGACTCTTCATCGTTCCGGTTCCCTCAAGCGGTGCGCTTCCACAGAAGCCGGCAAACGATGCGAAGCCGAACGATGCCAAATCCAGTCCCGTCGATTGGTCATCAGAATGCTTGGTATGTTTTTGGATTTACAAACGAGCGGTACTTTCTTTTTCCTTCTCAAGTTACTATAGGCAAATCCAATTGAAATAAATCGAGAGAACATCTTTGTGCTTGTCAACAAATCAATTTGTGTTTAGAGGGAAAAAGTTTTGGAAATCGTCGAGAGAAAATAGCTCCCTTCCATAACACTCAATTTAATCCTATTTTAAAAGTCAACATCCTACATCGATACTCTAGATGCAACTTAGTATTCAAAAAGTAGCCTATATTTCAAAAGCTCCATTCATCCACGGCTACTTCGGGCTACTTATCTATTTTTTTACGTAGGCCTACTATATGTAAATGTTTAACAACTTTTACTAAAATACTGCATACTGAATAGATAAAAAAAAATGCAATAAACCCCACATTATACCAAAGAAAATACATACCCTCGACCACCAAAGCCTTAGAATAAACAGTAGCCTACAACTACAGTAAAGCCGGCTCTTCTTTTGTGCAGTTTTAAAAAGCCAAATTATTTTGCTCGTTTAAAAAGTAGTTAACAAAACTTATTTCCTATGATCAATACTTTTATGTAAATCCACTTGTTAGTTAAATAGTTGTGAAAAGTTCTTTAGTATCATATTACAGTATACAGTATAAACTTAATACTGTAATGTAATTTAGCGCCAAGAAAACTGACTTAACCACTCGTAACCCATGTGATAACATCTCTACTCCACTATATTACGTGAATTTGATACAATTTCACGTCAAAAAAAAATAATTTTTTTTTTTATGAAACGATGTTATTTTATGGATCGTCATCTCTATGATTAGCTGCTATTCATTTCCGCCCCAATTCATTCTCAACGTGAGAAAACGCAAGATGATGATAACGACGTCTCAATTACATCGTAGGATAGTAATACGAGCGTAGATGGCTCTTAGAGGAATAGGTGGCTTAAAGCTTGTGTAAATAACAACGCTTTTCAAACTCGCATTTTTCTAGCCAATTTGCTTTAAAAAATCTTAATAATTTGAGTGAATGTATGTACTATGTACATAACAATTTTAAAATTTTGTAATACAGTACTGGTATTAGTCGGAATTCAATTTGGCTCATGAGCATAGAAACGAATTGTATTCTGGCGATACAAATTTAAAAATACTGTACTTTTTAAACGCGATTACCGGTACTTTCTAACTGCATAAAAACAAAATGAAATATTCATACGAGTAATTAAGAATTTTTTCAAAAAAAAAAAAAAAAATCCTAACTCTAAACCTAATTTTCATGATGCAGCAAGTTTTTTTTATCCGTAAAATTAACAAAAATGTATAAATAATAATACTAATAATTAAAAAAAATACTGGCTTTCTTCGCAATTTAATTTGCGCGGGTAAAATAATTTGATTTAAGAACAAAATGAATCGAACCATAGCATAGTTTCGTTAAATTTCGCTTTAACCTAATCTTGCTATGTTTAATGTTTCAGTTGCCGTGGTGGTTGCATTTTTTATCTGCTGGGCTCCGTTCCACGCTCAACGATTGTTGTTTGTGTACGTGACTTTGTACGGCGAGTGGAACGATCAGCTGAGAACCATCAATCAGGAATTATTTACTGTAGCAGGTAAAGTTGACATTCAATTAGCACCGGGAATGATGAAAAGGAAGTAAAACACATGTCTCTCGAAATTCAATATGCGCAGACGCGCTTTAGCCAACGCCGATGGACATTCCTATTCATTATCTTCCGCCATCGTCACCTCGCATCATGCCACTTTCATCTCGGCGCTATTTTTAGATCAATAACTCGTTAACTGCGCCGCGCATTATTTTAGTTAACAAAAGCACCGTTGGCAATCGCTAAACCACAATTTTCAATAAGCTTAACTTGCTTTGACATTACAAGTGCCTAAAGCTGCGTTACACAATTTTTGTTTAAATTATTTTCACTTAAGTTAATTTCTTTCCTGAACTCCTAAGCTCTCAACTTTTTAGAGAAAAGCAATTAAAAGGCTCGATGTTTAAACCGAGTAAATAGACTTTAACGCAACTAACAGCAATTTAAATTTATTCCATTTAGAATTTTGCTAACTAGTCAAGATGCGCTCAAACAATTTTTTTTGTTGCGATAAATAAAATATAATTATAGAAATAGAACACACTGTAAGTTACGTCAAAAAAAGAAGAAATTCATTCACACAATAGCAAAAGAAAAACCCGATAAAGTGGTAAAGTAGGCTCAACAAAAAAAAAAAAAAAAAATTTTTTTTTTAAAAATTTTTTTTTTTAAACTTTTTTTTTAAAAAATTTTTTTTTTTAAACTTTTTTTTTAAAAAATTTTTTTTTTTAAACTTTTTTTTTTAAACTTTTTTTTTAAAAATTTTTTTTTTGAAAATTTTTTTTTTGACAATTTTTTTTTTTAAATTTTTTTTTTGAAAATTTTTTTTTTTGAAAAATTTTTTTTTTGAAATTTTTTTTTTGAAAAATTTTTTTTTTGAAAATTTTTTTTTTTTAATTTTTATTTTGAAAAATTTTTTTTAAAATTTTTTTTTTGAAATTTTTTTTTTAAAAAAATTTTTTTTTGAAAATTTTTTTTTGAAAATTTTTTTTTTTTTGTTGAGTCTCCTGGGCCACTATAGCAGTGACATTATAATAATTATTATGGAAAAGGTGGTTTTGGAGATGTTGATGCGCACCCAGTTTATTATTATGTGCCTGTCGAATGACAGGCTTCCACCTAGTCTATAATAAAATTATTTGTGGGGCTTAAAAGTGGTTTTCATTGGCATGCAAACACTTACTATATTGTAATACTCGTACTTATGGCAGCTCTATGGGGAAAGGGAGTTAAGCCGCGTTTGAGAGAGCCTTATCAAGGGGGCGCCAACATTTCCCATTGGGATTTATGCCCATGATTTATTTTTGCCTGTCCCTAATTGCACGTTAAAGCCAGAGTCTTGTTATTAATGGCATTTTCTGAATAAACATCTTAGTACATTGAACGCCGCTTTTAAAAGAAGTTCAGAGATATAATTTTTTTTTTGGCCCACTTCGGATTTAAATTTTTTGAAGTTTTTAAAAATAATAATTATCGCGCACACTCAATGCAATCGGGGCACATACTTATACATTTAATCAAGTTGTAAAATTTAAATATAATCGTACATGTAACCTACAATATAACGTAACAACTGAATTAAAAACATTCTCAAAGTACTGCAACATAATTACAGATTATTTTTTTAAAAAAATGAATTAATCTGTATTAGCCTGTATTAATATGAATGAAAAAAAGGAACCTTCTTAAATAATAGTTACGTTCTTAAAATAAGGTCTTATACGGTAATAAATAATAGCCTATTTTTTCTAGATTTAGAATGCATTATCCGTTATTTACGAGTTAAGCATAAAGTTCTTTCTCTCTCAAGAAATTTTTTTTTAATTTTTTAACTTTTATGAACGCGAAAAAGCAAAAAAAAAAAAAACAAATTCTCAATAATAATTTGACTTGTAACTAATTTTTAAAAATGGTACGAGCGTATTAATTCATAATAATATTATTATTCTTTCTTTTCTAGGTTGCTTTTATTACTTTAATTCGACAGTGAATCCAATTTTATACAGCGTAATGTCGAATCGTTTTCGCGTAGCATTTCGAGAGAAACTGTGCAACACGTGGACCTGCTGCGGTTTGCGTAATCCGTCGACGGTGAGTTCGGAGCGCAAACAGTCTCCTTATCGGGGTAGCGCGGCTCTCATCCCAGTCAGTCGTTCCTGTCCAAACTGTTACGACCTGCGCTTGCATTTAGCCGACGCCAACGCTGCTAACTGTATACCTCCCCACGTCCGCTTAGCGCCCAAACAACTGTTCAGCAACGGCAACGCGGCCAACCACAACATCAAAGTGGAATCTCAATGCTTGACCACCGGTCACGAGCATAGGACTACTACCAACGGGTCGCTACCCGATTGCGCTCTTATCTTGTGTTGCGGGACCCAGAACGGAAAAGTGAGACGACAATACACCTACACGTTCAAATCGCGAATGGAAAACGGGATAGAGACGGGGCGGGGAACGGTAGCCGAGATCCATCACCGACGACGAGACAGCAGCGCTGCCATCGTAATTCATCATCAAAAGTGTCGGCACAGCATGGCCTCTAAGAGCGAGGGTGACGATCCGGGCAGCGAATCGCCGCTCATACCTTACGACGAAAGCAAAAGAAAGCGCGGTTCGAAGAAAGGAAGTGATCAAAGTTCGTGTTCCACGAATAGAGGAGATTCAGACACCAAAAGTTCAATGTTACCCAATTCCGATACCAATTTAACCTGTGACAATCAATGCATTTCGATCAATATCAACTTGGAATCCTCATTATAAAATTTTAACCAAAAAAAAAAAAAATAATTTCATGCATAATAAATTTCTTTGAAATATTTACTAAAAATAAAAATATATAAAAAGTATACAATATTATACTTTATCAATATTATTCAGACCTCGCTTTGCGTCATAGATACTTTCTCAAAAAAACAATAGAAAATTGCGGTACCGGTATTGTGTATCGAAGATCCTTTACCGTCATACCATTTTATACCAAAAGCTTTCCTTTTTCAACTCATGTTTAATTTTTGGGGTAAATTTAATTTAACGGTGTGCTATACAAATATTCCAACCAACATTTTGTAACAGCAGAGATACTGCCCTTCAACGTCTTTAATAAAATTAATGAAAAGTCAAAGTTCAATAGAACGCCAACAACCCATGGGTGTTGGTAGCTTCGTAAAAATCCAAATGTGTACTGGATAAAATAAATAGCCTGCAGTTTGTTAATTGTCAGGAAAATTATGCGGTATTTTATTGCTTCTGCTGAGGCTCGTTAAGTTTTTAAACAATGAGGAACACATAATTTACTAGGCGAAGGTAGCTTTCTTTTTGGATTGATAGCCTTGTGAATAACTACAGTAGATATAACATCTTAACACCGTTTCATTATTTTCTAAGAAATTACAATAATGAGTAAGGATAAATAATTTATATTATTAGTCTCATAAAAGTCAGTATTATAAAAACTAATAAAATATTTTTAAAACAAAAATATTTCTTCCCAACTTCAAAAATGCAAGAATGCAGAGCGAAATGTAGTGGCATATAATTATGGACATTGAGTAGCCTAGGCCTACATGATTGTAGAGACGCAAAGCGAGGTTTTGAAGTGTATTTTGACTCTAACATTAATATTAATTCGCTCATGATAATATTATTATTTAATTCTCAATTGAAAAATCATTTTCCTTATACTGTATATAATAATTTTTTACTGTACCGGTATTTAATTATTTTAATGTAAACGAAATGGCTGTGATTAATTGATTGGCATTAATAAATATAATTTATACGGCGCAAACCTCTGTAAAAAAAAGTGTCTGAAGTATGAAAATATAAACACGGTATTCAACGAAATTCTATCTGAAAAATCCTTTGTACGGTATACGATTTTCCATAAATCTGTAAATCAAGTTCAGGGCAAAACGTTTACAATAAAACTGTAAAATAGCAAAGTGCAAAACTCGTAATAATTCACGTAAAAGAAATAATGCCGCTGAAACGAAATTTTCAAAATAACTTGCCAAAACTCTATTTATTGATTTATACTAAAAATGATTCCATACGAAATCCTTGATTATTTATTCAATAAATTTTCTGTGCATCTTCGAAAATTAATTGACAATCTACCTCAATTTCGTTTTATAGTGATTTTTTTTGTTTCAACTGTTATTTTTCTTGTGAATAAATCTTTCAATTTCATAAATCCAATAATCTTCAAATATCTTTCTAAACTTGCTCATTAAATTCTTAAAATTAATAGACTCAAGAGATACGGTAACAAAAATAATTATCATCAGAGCTTAAGTTTTCGATTTCAAATAATCAATACCTTAATTAAATCACATACCCGAAGGTTTATTAAACAGTAGACTACACTGTACAATATTTCACTAGATAAAAAAATAATAGCGAGCTTGAATGGGTTTTCGAATTTCAAAATGTAACGGGAGTAGGTGTAACGTAAAACAATGTCAATAACGAAAACAGCTGATCGATTACACGGGCAAAGCTGCCGTACACGTAGAGAGTTAGCGGCAGATCGATTGCAATTCTAGTGACGCAGTTTGCGTTGACTTATACAGTGATTGCGAAACCGTTTTACACCGATTGCCGACGTATCTTTACGTCGATAAGCTACCGTAACGTTAATCTGTGATTGACGTCACTTTCCTTCTCACCAGTAGGATAAAATTTAATATTTATAATTATTACTGTACTGTACATACCGGTATCGACTTTCATTTTCTCATAAACCGAAGTTCTATAGGCCTACTTTCTTTCAATTTAAGAAATTAAGTTTGTCTATAAACATGTACAGTACATGCTGTAAATATATCTGACGATAAAATGAGTTGGCGCTCATTTTCGCAATTATAGCTACCTACTTCTCTCGATGTTTCCACAAATTTTATACGCGAGCGAAAATATGGAAATTGTTAATAACGGGGCGAAAAATGAATCCATCGCTTCTTTGCTCATACTAATGTATTTTTATAAAGTGTAAAATAAAACTTGCAATTTGAGATTCGGCGTTCTATATGCATATTATTTTATCAAACACGTACCAATCTTGAAAAAAAAACTACTGCGCGTGAGCATTATAAATCTAAAAAAACATGTTGGCAATAGAAATGATTCAAATGAATATCACTACGGTAGATGCGTAATTATGGAAATGATTTCGCCAAAAATGCCATATGCCCCAGCAAAAAAGTACCCCATCGCATCTCATAAAATTATACATTGCACCACATAAAAGTACATACTGAGATAAACACGCAATGATGATCGCAGATAAAATACATGTAACATCAATCCTACCTTCAGTTCTGGGATCCATTTCTATCATAATCGTAGGCTGATCATTCTTCACCAGATCATGATGGAAGTTCGTCCAAGCTTCTTTTCTTCACGCGCGATGGCAACTTCAAAATGGGCAACTCACGAAAACACATCTTAAAAGTTAAAACACAACTTCTTAGAAATAAAATATTATTCGCAAATATTTGAGACGTCCTCCGGTGAAAAAGAAAGAGCCAAAACATGGCCGAAGCCGCCCAGTTCGGTCGTCTGCTACAGCCTACCGGTAATAATCCCGCTTTATTTCAAAAATGAAATAAATTACACATCGCGTAACACGGTTAACTTACTCACTATAATTTTACATTCTTAATTTATTTAACAAAAAATTTATAAGATTGTTTATAAAGTGCGACAAGTGCTATAAAAAATTACGTTCTGTCTTTCACCCCCTGACGAATAAAATAATAATTATTATAGCAAAACATCATTATTTTTTATAAACACAATCACTTTCGATATGAAGCGAATTTTTAATAATTTTAAATTAATACATTATGCTTTAAATTAATTACTATTAAAATTTAAAGAAATATATTACACACTCTTTCTTTGTACATAGTATAATTTCGTGTAAGATGTACAATCCTTAAATAATTTTATCCAATTTTATTTAACTTTCTGACTGCAATTTCTTTCGTTTAAATTTTATATCCTGATTATAACTTTTATATTTTTCATAAATATAAAAATAGGTAGTTTTTCTAGCTGTGTATATGTGTAGATGAAATTATAATGCTATGATTAAAATAAAATAAATGAACATCTTTACAGGTCGGATTTAAAAAAAAAACTAATGCAGGTGGCACAACTGAAGATTAGCACAATGGGAAAACTTCTTCATAAGAAACGGTAACATAATATTTAGTTAATTATAGTTTAAAAACACAAACCCTGAACATTTGAGATTCAACATTCTCCTCAAACTAGTGGCTGTAATTACCAGTAGGAACAAATAAATCAATTAATCAAACAGTAAAGTTAATAATATTATAATTATGCATAACCGAAACGGCCTTACTCTTACAATGTGAATTTTAAAATTAAAAATACAATTACGTCGTAATTAACTTTACAGCTGTATATTTTGAAATACATGTACTTAGCATTAAAATAAGTCATAAAAAACAATATTAACATACAGGTAATTAAGTTGAAACTTTTAAAATTCAAACACAATTACATATCACAGTCGGGAATGTGTTTGTTATTTGGAAGGAATTACCTTACGGAAAACTCTAAATTACCAGTACACGTGAAATTATGCCAGGGTTTTTTTTATGAATGTGAAATTGAGGAAATTGCAAATTAGTGCTAAAGTATCAGATATAGATAATGTAAATGTGTCTTGTGAGCCTTCACTTAGGAAAGTACGTCGGTTAGCGGTCACATGGAAACAACGGGTTTGGTGACGCCTGACGAAACAGTTGTGTATTTAAAATCCTGTAAACTGTGAACAATCTTTTCATTCGCAAGCGAGTTTGCTGTCGAAACTACTGAGAGTAATTGCAAATGCTTGTAAAGCGCACATCGGATAACGAAAATCCATTGTGAAAACATCTTCGGCCACTCGACCAAACTGCATTACGATGTAATCAACTAAATTTTTTTTAAAAAAAGTAAAACATAAAATTCAAGCAAAATAAAAATTTTATAAAAAGTCTTTTACCATCGTTGTCGTGAACAATCTGAAAATTTTTGACAGATGCCTGGGTAACTCTTCCTTGGAAATTTAAAACATAAGACTGAGTATCTACATAAACGATTCATAAGTTAAGATCACGCAGTAGTTTTATATTAAGAAAAACTCCAACCTTCATTCCAAACCGGCGTTTTATTATGTAATTCAATTATGTCTTCCATGTTTCTATTTTTCCACAGTTCAACCAGACTTTCATCCTCCTAAAATTGAATTTTTTAAAAAACTAATCCCAATGTTTTTCTACAATTTAAATATACTGATATCGGTTTATGTTCATTCCGCTGAAAATTCTGGTTCATAGATGGCAAAATAACCGACATCTTTCTCGGACCACGAAATCCCAAAATGTTAGTTTCCTAAATAATTGAATTGTCAATTTACTTCAACTGTTTCCGATTGAGCAAACAAAAATACTTGCATAAATTACAGCTGCCAATTCTTGTCTGTATTCTACTTTATCAGTGACACCGTTTAGGCCAACTCCTTTTTTAGGATGATGACCATTATCATAGATTGTAAAATGTGTTCCTAATAAATTTGATCTAAACAGTTAATTAAAAAAAATTAAAAATTATTCACTTATACCCAGTATTTCACATTTAATAAATTTCTTAATTTATTTTACCTTAATTTGCCAATGTAAGAATCTCCATCTCTGGATAAATCAGTAGGATCTGTTGATATAAGGTAATTCGACGTGGCGCTCTTCTTTCGCTTTCGCCCAGCCAATAGAAAAATCTAAAACAATATTTATAATTATAATACTGAAAACAATCAATTATGTGTCATAGACATTAACCTTTTTTCCATCATCTTTTTCTAAATGTAAAAAGTAAGTAGGATAGAGACCTCTGTCCATTCCTTTGCGGTCTCGAGTTATTCTGCATTTAATGAGTGTTCCTTGAGGAGCCGGTTCCAAAACAAATTCGTCCAAGTCATTTATTTCACCACCACCAACCGTGCTTTCTTCAGACTTTGCAGAATCCTTAATAGAATTTTTCAGTAAAGTCATGACAATTTTGTCTCGGTACTTTTTTTTTAGAAAATAACTTACAGCGCTATCGGGTCTTCTTTTGGCAAATTGGTTTGATTTGAGCGTTTGGAGTTTATTTTCCGTTGATTGGTTGTCATTTCCGTTTAAAAAATTGTTAGCGTTATTTTTGGGAGATTTTACTTCTGATTTTTGCAAGATGACAGGTGAACTTTCTTCATCTTCTAAATCATAATGAACGTGAGTCGCCAAATTCATTTGTTGCAATTTACGTTCGGTCTCTATAACAAACAAAAAAAAGGTTTTAAATAGCGTAATTATTTTCAAGTAATTCCTAAATCTTTGTACCGTTAAATAAAATGATAAAATCACCAAAAAAGTCAACCAACCATTGAAAAACAACTTGTGAACTTTAAACGCAATTTAAATATTTATTATAATACGCGTAAAACTTTTTTACGCGGTATTAATTAATAAAAAAAAAAAAAGATCGTTGCAGACCCTCGTTATAAACTTCACCCTTCCACTTCTATGACTCTTTTAAAAATCCCATAATTATATTGCATAATTATTAAATCTTTTCAGATTAATTTAAATTAATTTTACAATGTACAGTACATGTACATGTATTTAGAATTTATCTATTAATATTTCAAATGAACCAAGAAAAGAAAAAAAGTTAAACGTAGGGACATTTTCTATGTCTCCCACCTCTTTATTTTTTTTATAATTTAATAATTTTTTTTCGAAAGAGAAAAATTGCTTTCTTTAGTGTTTGAGTTGATTCACTCGAGGTCAAGTTGAGCGGGATGAGCGATAAACAGAAAGAGAATGAATAATAATGTAGAATTTGAAAATATTTACAGTAAGGTATATTAATATAAAATTTAAATATTTAATCATTATCAAAAAGTACTGCAACACAAAAATTTATCAAATGTACTTTATCAGAAAAATCATTGTGTAGCCTACCAGATGGGGGAGCGGGCAAGAAAATGGAGCACATCATAAAATTAATTTAATCTATCCTAAGCCTAATACTAGTGTAGATATTATCAAATTATATTAGGAACATTCATTTAATCAAAGCGAAGACAAAAGCAAAAGTATTATTAAAATTATTTTGAACTGTGACACAATTTTTAAATTAATTAAGCAGCATGGTGCAAAGAAATTTAAATTTTGAATTGCTCTTGCAACAATACTTTTGCTTTTATCTTTGTTTTGATTGTGTAAATGTACCGTACCTAACATGTTTAAGTTCTTCATCGATAATCGTTTTGTTTTTAATACTCTTAGGTTTGTGTGTTAGGCCTTTGCCGCATTGGAAACACCAGATCTCTAATCAATGATAGGATAAATGGCCCAATAATTAGGCTATTATTATTCCCACTACTTCTGAAGTGATATTCTGATCCCCCAAGACTAACTGTATTTTCTGCTATTTATATAAACCTGAGTTGGTCAAACTAGTCTACGTGAAGCAGTAAAATGAAATCATCAACCCTTTTCACAAAATCGTCCGGCGATCTACTGTTCCTTTTATTTCTCACTAATAACCAAAAACATACTGTACCCAAATAAAAACGTAACATACGCAAAGACCCCGAAGAAAAAATCGACTGTCATAGTCAGTGCGCCAATTGTTATTAATATACGTGCTACAAGTCACCAAAAGTGACATCACCAAGCCGACTTGCCCAATAATTAGAATCAGTCTCAATCCTAGATAATGTTGATGTCAATAACATACGCCTAGTTCTTTCATTCGCCAAAAATCAATAAATCATTAAAACTTTTACATTAATTTTATAAAATGCTAATTCAATTACACTACTGTGCTATAGGCTACTATATTTTATTAATAATTGTATTTGGTCAAGTTGTTTTATAATTTCGTGTTAAATGCATGATAATATTGATAAAACCTAAAAAAAAAAAAAAATGCTTAAAAGTTTATTTTATTAACCTGTAGTAGCTTTATCCAAAATAACTTCTTCAACTTCCGGTTCGCTATCGGGTGAATTCATCTGCCCCACAACCATCGGAGCAACTTGAATGGACGGCATTTCATCCGGATTTCCGTTTGGCATGTTATATTGCAATGGCCCATCGTAACCTGCAACGACGTAAATATTTAGCACCATTTTACTTTCCTGCCGCCAGTATATAAATAATTAATTGGCCAATGATGAATTATAATTCCTCGTAAACCTTTACAAGAATTAAATGTTAATGCTCAATAAAAAGGAATATATAAAGAGAAAGGCTGTTATTAGTAATCGCATATTATAAGAAGTTAGATTGGAGAAATCCTCGAAGGAATAGAAAGAAGATTAATGAAAGACTGCCACCTCCCCGACCAACAACCCTTTCCTTTTTCTCTTCCCTCGCAACCCATACTTCTTCTTCTTCTCCTCCATTTACAATCTTTTTACGCACTGTGGCGCATCTCTAATGGAAATGGGACGCGTCAACTGCGATGATATTACGTTCGCAAAATCTGTTGCTAGCTCCAAGAGTTTTAATGAATTTTTATTTTTCACGCTACGTGCACTTGTACACGCATTAGACACCATCGACTGAAAAAAAATTGTTTTGAGGATTAATTTGCCTTACCAAACTTTGGCCTTATAAATAATCGATAGTTGAGCACGTTTCATGCATGCGTCAGGTGTTTCCCCACAAGATACACGCTGGAAACACCACAACTACCATACCGCACGCGCTTTCGCTCCTAACCCTCAATTAAGTTAATATGAAAGAACCGTTTGATATTAACTTTTATCCCCTTTCTCACCGGTGCCTTCAAGATGCAATATAGAAAATTACTAAGTTGTAACGCGTAACTCCCTCCAGTAACTTCTAACAACTGTTTCAGACGTAATAACAACTTCCGAAAAGTAAAATGTTGACTTTCCGTATGTCAAATGAAAATACGTGAGCCTGTACAAATATTTTTTCTCTTTCGTAGAACAAATTGAGAAAATCCCGCGTCAAGTGAATAGCGGTTGTGTTCGACCAATCATCACCGCAATTAAGATAGGGTAGAAAACATAACATTCGCTCTGTCAAGTGTCGCGCGAGTCACAGCTAAATTGCTAATCATCATTTTACTATCGTAGAAAAAAAATCAAATTTACATACAGTACTAAATGCACATTTTAATTATTATTCTAGAAATCGATTTTTCATTATAAGCTTACTCTAATTTATTTAGCCCAGTGAACCGACGCTGTGATTAAAACACCGGTACTGGCATAATCATGTCAACATTAAACAAAAATGAAGTTTATTATTTAAAAAAAATTTAATAACATACCGTATTAACTCTGTTAAAATATATAATTATTATGGTTAATCCATGGAAATGAAAAGTATCTATGATCATTCAATAATTAAGAGTAAAAAAAATTCTAATTACCGGCACTGAGATTTCAGAATAAAATAATTATTTTAAGTCTCAAACAGGCTGAATGACCTAGTTAATGTACCGTAGAGTAAAACTTGCACTTAATATTAAATTAAATAAAACACATTTTAACAACTTTGCGCTATAGTGAATAACGTAATAACTATCCTGCAGTGTTGAGTGCAGATTTAAAAAAAGCGTAGAAAATATTTCGGGCTCGAAAAAGCAATAAATTATTCTATTTTTAAAAAATAAGAACTGGGTGTGAAAAATGGCTGAGAGTTAAGAATGCCACTTCATAATGTAGCTGCTGTAATCGCCACTTAATAGATAAAAAAAACCTACGATAACTCAAATTTTCCAATTACTACATCTTAGCTGCAAATTTCTGCACACAACTTGATTGGTTAATAGACAATTTTACTCTCCGACAGATTTTTCCCTTGCCTTGTCTCCTAAGAAATTGCAAGAGTTGCACTCTTATTGTAAAGTAATTACCGCACAAACATTACATCAAACGAATGAAAGGCCTAGAAAATAAGTCAATTGTTAATCCGTACCTTGCAATACTTTGGTACCATTAGTCTTGACGAATCCTGACATGAGAGGCAGTCGTTCATCTCGCTTCCTATTCTTCGCAGCGGAAGTGACTCTGGCATCGTTGTTGGCTTGTACCATGCCCGTCGTTTGTCTTTTAGCTCGTTGTTTTTGTTCCAGCAACTGTCTCTGTAAATATACATTTAATCCCGTTAGATAATATCTATTGAGACCTCGACGCGCTCAATGAGCAAAAGTGATGGGCGAAAAACGTTAAGTGGAATCTCTTGTCTGCCGCCATCTTATTTGCACGGACGGTTGAAACTTAACTGACCTCTTTAATGACCTGACACTTAGTTTACCAACGCTATATAATCGTCTCTTAGAAATGTTTAGAACTTAATCCTTAATAATTCCTTAAACAAACATTCTCCCTACGATGCCTTTTTGTTCGTGGCTATTTAAGTGTCAGCTTTCAAACCTTTTTCTTTTTTTATGTATTTAAAAAAAAAAAAAACTGGTTATAATAATAATAAACTAACTTTGTCGATTGACCGGAACAAGCGGAGGGAGTGCATTAATTTAAAAACGAAAAGAGAGAATTAGTTGCGCGATAGAGGTAATGAATGAGGTTGTAAAATGTGTGAATCGACGGTGTAATTGAATTACCTTCTCGTTAAATACTTTCCTAATTAAGCAATAATCGGATTTAGGCCGTTAAAATAATTGATGGAAACCCAAGAAACATTGGGTAAAAGCGAAGACGACACAATTTTTATAATAATGATGAATGCCGAGTAATAAAAAGCTCCTAATCTATTTAAACAAACGAGTAAAAATAAAAGCCGAAATGAGTGCGGTTGAGAGTACAGTTGTCGGAGATTTATTAATATGAGGAAATTTATGAGCGTGAGCTGTCTGTCCAACGCACGTGTGTTCCGTTCCGAACGTGTACGTGAGCAAACATCAATTACGAACCCAAAAAAGAAAAAAAAAAAAAAAACCAGGCAACGCCATTTATTTTATAAGGTAAATTACTTTTTACTCGCTTCGTTATTTTAATCGCTTATTCGGCTACTCTCTTCCATTAACAACCGGTTGTGACGTAGATAGATGTATTGTAATAAAAATAATCAAGAGGAATGAATGGAACTGCAATTTAAATCGAAACGGAAGGTGTTTTTACTTTTAAAAAAAAAGAAGAAATAAATGGCTTTTTTTTTTTGACTATAAATTGCACCCACCATACGTTTTATATTTTTAAAAATGAGAAACAAATGGACGTGGGTCGAATGGATAATTTTTTTCTTAGATACTGACAAATAAAAATAAAAACCCGGAAAAATATGGGACGGGAACGAAAGGAGGGGGAAAAAAAGCAGAGTGTTAAATTGTAGTAGAGTGGAGCGGAAAAAGCGTCGTCCAAACGTTTATGGCCGCAGTCATTTATAACAAAAACTTTACTCTTTCAAAGGATATAGTTTTTATTTTATTTTTGCCTTTTATCCGCATTATCAGTGTGACTATACGTCTATTCTCGCTTTTAACCGACTTTGATGTAATTGCTACTCAACAGCACGCGTCTACTGCCTTCCAGACAAACAACTTTGGCTTTATTTACACTCAAAAATTCTTAGAAACTTTAAAAAACCTATAATGTAATATTAAACGTGAGACGACATGATGCAGTGTTTTGAACTTTTTTTTTTTCTGTTCTTTTTCTATTGAATCAAATTTCTATCTAGGATTTGTATTAATACTGTACCGGTATGAAATGCATAATGAAAACAAAGACTTTTGCGTGAATGCTTGCGTACCGCGCTAATTATGCATTTACTTAACTCCTACGCATTCTAATTACGTGTATCTTTTTTCCCTTTTAATTAAAAATTGAACTTACATAAATGATTGCTTAAATAATTTTTGGCCTTATTTCAATAAAAATACCTAAATTACGTACGTATTGAAAAAGCGCTAAACAAAGAAATAATAATTTGTAAAGATTCAAAGGAAGCAAAACATCGCTTTTCTTTGTACATGTACATGAAAATAATCAAATAATCAGTTTCCCATTCAAACAACGCTTTGATGGCACTTTTAACCTTTTTTATCTGTTATCGTATGGGCGAGTGGGAAATAATAATGAAAATTAAAATGAAACTGAGATTGTATTAAGCACAGCTGAACATAAAACGCAATCTAGATTCAGCTCATTGGTAGCATTTTAGATTAATTTATTTTGCAATCTTTATTAAGAGATTGAAAACACGAATTAATTTGTAAATATTTGCACTTAACACGATTTTCTTTTAGGAAAGCCTTCCTATTTTTCTTAAGAATTCGGTTTTTGTGTAACAGCTTTTCAAAATACCGATACTATATTTTACGATTGCCATTTCTTAAGTTAAAATACTGAAATACATGTAGGCCTACATGGATTTAAAATCAATTACCTTATAAACTTATTGTAGCCTACACTTCAAAATCTAAATTATCCGGAATAACAATAATTACCAAAACAAATGCTTTTTGCAAAATAAGCCAAAGTGTTCATAAATATTTATGCAAACATTTGAATAATCGTGGATAATTTTAATATATTATGTCAGATTATTTTTCTTAAGCTATTTTTGTCAATTATGCACAATATATAATTTGCAAATGCATGTACAATATTTTTTACAATAGCTATTATGAACCACCGTAAAACTTGAGAAAAATAAATTTCCTCGTGGCCTTCGTTTTATTCTTATTCAATGCGATGCGCCTATCAAGAAAACAAGAGAAAATTCAATAACGTTCTTCAAAACGGTTTTATTTTTGTTTCAACAAAATAAATAAAAATGTTAGTACATGTAGTATAGAAAAAACCCAAAGCGCTTTGCGACAAACAAGACTTAGTACATGTAGTGTATTAAGAGTAAAAGCGATCCTCGCGTCTACAAGTTGCGCAAGGTAGTAAGGTTTTTGAAAAAAAAAAACCGCTTAATTTCCTTTTATTTTTATTGTTGATAAAATATTGACTCATAAATAGTAATTTTAAGTGTTCAAGAGAACGATATATTGTAGCCTACTGTAGGCCTACTCAAGCATTAAGATCTCTATTTTTTTTTTTTTTTTTTTTGGTTTCTGTTTTTCTCAATTTGATATTTTGACATATCAACATTATAATTACTTTCTTAAACAATAAATAACTCAAACAAAAGCTATAATAACCAATGATATTTTTCCGACAAACTTTGTTGACTTTCTATTAAAGTGTATTTTGGAGACATGGACTATGAAAGTTAAACCAACCCAATAGAACGGGAAACGTACACAAATTTCAAAGACTTTCGTTGATATTGAATTTCTCTTGTGAATCAATAGCTTAAAATGAAACGGCACGAATTGAAATGCTACTCTATAGACTATAGTATGTGAAACCCAATGCTCATTTAAATATTGAACCATATACCAAATATATTATTTGGATTTATGAATATATATTTAAAATTATGTTTCGAATAAATAAAAAGTTGCCAGCTTAAAATGTTTATATCACTACTCTCGCCTCTTGAACTGACAAAATCGTGAACTGACATTCCCAGGTATCGGATAATTAGCCGAATTTCGCAAAATGCTCAATGTGATTCTAAACAAATCATGCAAGATGAAAAGTGACTGCCAACTTCACTAAAAAGTCTCACCTAAAGACTTCAATTCCATTAATATAAGCTACATTATATGACGTTACAATAAAAAAATGTATACATTATTTAATATTATTATTTTAATACAGCGTAATTTAAAACTATACATGTATTGCAAATTTAATGAGTGCGTCCAAAAAATATACTTATTACTTGACAAAATAACTTTTCCTCGTTATAATATAAACTTGAGTTCCATCAAATATTTAGAATATTAAAAGATGGTGTCTCTATTCTACTACATGTAGTATATTGTGCAAGATACTGTAGCTAGTGCAAGCTATCCAGGAAGCTATCGATTGAAGGAAATGTTTTCCTAGATGGCTTCAAAATTAAATTCCAAACAAAAATATCGACAAGAGATACGTTAAAAGCTATAGAGACCTTCAATTTCAATGGTAAATTCATTGATAAATCCGGAAACCAATTTTGATAATGATCGATTAAAATGCAAACTTGAATAATTTACCCTGTTAAAAACATATATCTCCATGGCAAAACCAAAACTACGGATACCAATACGTTTTCCACACTTATTATGAAAATAATATTTCAAATTCTCAAATATTTTTTTCGAAAAAAAAATATATACAGTAAAACTCGTATACAACGCTCCCGGATATAGCGCTATCCCGCTTTTTGCGCGCTTTTTCTCCGGTCCCTTG